>JAFVLL020004499.1:47996-91110 GCA_021397915.2 Tor tambroides | reverse complement strand
TGTTTTAAATGAGTAAAAAATTCTTACTGACAAATAGGCAAAACCTAGGATAGTGGCAAATTTTAAAAATGTAAAATTACAACTAATTAGTTTCTGGGGTGAAAGTAATTAGTCTTTTAATATGTCATAAATTGATTTTTGTTGTAAATATGCCTGACAAGACTGTTACACTGAATGATATTTTAGTGGGTGTCTTCTGTAAATCAGGGAAAAATGTATGATATTTATTTTGTACTCAGAAAAACCAAAACAACAATTAAAGCAGTATTACACTTATTGTTTTTATGCTTAAACCCTTTTTCGTCTTTGACCCACATATATATATTTATTAATGAAATAAAAAATATACATTATATATAATGTATATTAATTATAATGTTAATACTTTTATAATATATATATTTTTAAATACATTTTATATTATATTATTTATTTTATATAATATACATTATATAATGTCAATATAATGTATAGAATATGCTATTGAACACACTCCCTTATTTAAAAATAAAATATTAACCAATTTAATGCAAAACAAGGGATTTAAATATTTAAACATTATATATAATATAATATAATATATGATTATACAATCATACGCACACATACACACACATATAATAGTTTTACATTAAATTATTTATATGTATATATAATTATAATACATAATATTAATATTAAAATATATACATATATAATAATATATACATACATGCATACACACACACACATAAATAAAAATATTTGTTAATATAAAAATAAAAAACAATATATTTGACCAAATATACAATAGATATTTAAATGTTATATGTATTATGTAATATATGTATATTATGTAAACAAAAACTTTCATTCTGCATGCAATTAATCGCGATTAATCATTTGACAGCACTTATATATATATATATACATATATATAACATGTTCTTTAGTATAGTCTACACCAAAACACCCACAACACAAACAACAAGTACAGACAGACCTAATGTAATGTCACAAACACAAAAAAGCAAAGATTAAGCACTTGAACAATACTTAAGTCTCTCTCAGGAGGCTGGCAGCTCTATAAATAGCGGGCTGCGTGAGGTTTGGAGGGAGTGACTGGACGAGGGACAGGTGCCCAAGCTCAGATTTCTCTAATGAAAGAGCAGAGCCTGTCATTCAGACCTCCAACATCCCACACTCAAACCCTTCTCCACACACTCTCCAGCAATGCAGATTTACAGCAGCCAATAAACAGTCTGCATTTTCATTTGCTGTTCCTACTTATTTAAAACTTCAGATGTCTTCTTTGAGAAATAAGATAAAAGGGACCTTGTGAATATAGCACACGTAAACAAGGCACTGTAATGAATAATTGGGAGATTTTACATTTCCAAATGCAAATTAGTTAGAAACCATTAAAAAAGGCAGACTGTTACGTGACTGAAATTGGGGAAAATGAATAAATAAATAAATGGCATTAAAAATCTAATTAAATAAAAAATTCAAATACCTTTTTGAATTTAACAAAATGAAACAAAAAATAAATAAAAATGATGAAATAAAAAAAATAATAAATTCAAATCAAATTAAATGATACAAATACAAAAGGCTGAAAAATACTGATATATTTAGATATAGTTTTATATTTTTTTCTATTGTTATTATAATTATAAAACCAAGTAATTGGACTTTTTTTTTTATTTTGCATGTAGCTACAGATTTGTGCCTCTTCCAAATCCAAATCAGTTAGAAATCAAATAAATAAATAAACAAATAAAAGGCAGAATTCACTTCCATATAAGTGGTAAATGACTAACATGGCACAACAGTGACTAGCGAGCCTCTGCCTTGTGCTCAAAACAAAGAGCTTCATTCACAGTTTGGGACGTATCTGTGAGCTTCTCACCCAGAACTTTACGAGGAAGAAAGCGTTAGCCGGTCCCTTCTCAAACAGCTCCTTCAGTCCTCCTTTCTTCTCTGGGAATTTGTCGTAAATTTGCCGTATATCCACGGCCTCGAGGTACGGATCGCTATACGTGGGGTTGGACTGACCGATATGTACAAACAGGTGCTTGTTGACCTGTAAAACAAAAATGTCTGTCAGTATTAGCCAGTCTGGTCAATATGAGCATCAGAAATAAATCCGTGAAGGACTCACAGTCTCTGGGTCCTGAGGTTGCTCCAGGAAAGCAGAGAACTCCAGCATGCGCAGTTTGGCGCTGGCGATGCTGCGGCCCTGCCAGGGCGGCCCACTGGAGGACATCGACAGACCTGTAGCGCTTTCATAACCTGAGGACGCCATCATGACCAATACTGACCATTGTATTGTTGGTAATTCAAATCAGGTGTAGCTTTTAATGGTACAGACCTGGGATAGGTGGAGGACCGGCGGCCTGCATGACGAAGTTTTGTTGAGAAAACGGCTTGATGCTGTTTGGAAAATACAATTAAATATGAGCGTTTATTATGTTTCTTGATTATAAAAGAACTCAAATTTTTGAAAAATTGCAGATCATTAAAATACAAATTATGTCATATAAAATCAATTTCATTTACTAATATATATATATATATATATATAGTAAATTAAATTGATAGATAGATAAAAAAAAACAGCATATATGTGTGTGTGTGTGTGTGTGTGTGTGTGAATAATATAAAATACAACTTTATAAAAGATTGTATTATAATGTTATATAATATAAAAAAAGATAAAATCTGTTTCTCTTATTGAATATATACATTTAGCTTAATTTATATACACACAAAAACATATAACAAAACAGAAATGTAATATAGAAATACAATTTTACATATATATATATATATATATATATATATATATATACAAACTATGTAATATAAAATCATACACATTTTTAGCTTAGAAATTAAGCTAAATATAAAAAATAAAGATATTAACAATTTTATGTATTTTAATTAAGCTATTTTTATGAAAAAGCACATATGTACATTTAAAAATTATATAATATAAAAATCCAAACATATAATATACATATATGTAATATAAAATTCATTCCTTCTATTGAATACATATTTTTAGCTTTGAAATTTTAATTTAAAAAATATGGAATATATATTATAATTTAAATCATATAAAATATAATAACATTTTTATGAAAGATTATATTTAAAAAATGATAAAAATATTAAAAATATATACATACATATAATTTATATATATTTCTATGTCTATAAAATGGTTTAAGGTCACACACCTTTTATCAAATCAAGTAAATTTGGGTTTGGCTTCGATGTAACCTCTGTGATTGCAAGACATACTTTAAACTGAGTCAGATGTGCAAACCCTTATAAAATGATTAGACCTAATCACCAAGATGTTAAAACTCACACAAAACATGAACTTACTCTTCAGGACCTGCGGTTTGTCCTGCGAGAGCTCCATGCCAAAACTACAAAAACAAAGGCATGAAATGAAGATTAGCCTTCTTTCCAGAGCAAAGACTTTTAGCTGAAAGGTCTATCATAAGTGATGGTAAATGCTGAGACGCGCTCACCCCAGCAGCGGTCGGGTACGCCGGCCTCGAGAGGCCCTGCAGAGCCATCTTATTCTGAAAGGCTGTGGCTGAGATGATCTGAGCCGACGACATGGTGGACATACTCTGCATGGCTTTGTCTTTGGCCACCTGGTCCTGTCAGAAGATGACCACATCAGGAACATCATAAATATATATCCCATTCAGCTGCAGGTTGGGTTATTTTTATTAACAACAATATTTTTGTCCTGGTACTGAAAATCTCATTTTGATCAACCACGAATGAGGTGTAAGAAGGGAAAAAAGCTTTGTAGACAATACATTTTCCACTATGGTAAAAGATTTGATGTCTTTGATTTGATACACTGATTTTATTTGCACCAGAAAGATTCAAATTATTCAGATTCAGATTCAAGAAATGTTACTGGCATGGTAAAATTAAGCTTTAAATTGGCAGAGTATTAGTTCACATAAACATGCAATTGAAAATCAAATCAAATCAAATACTAAATTAAATTAAATCACTATTTTAAAAAGAAAACAGCAAAATGCAACAGATTTCTACACAGTTACTGAAATCAGTAAACGGCTTCTTTTAGGACTTGTTCGTCCGAATGAACCAATTCACTAAAATCAATCATTCTTTCTAAAGTTTCATAAGAGGAGAGGATTTTACTATTGCCTCAACTCAAAAAAGTAAACTTATTAAAAATAAATTCATGTAAATATAATAAATATATTTTTTAACTAAATCTTTAAAAAATGCCAAATACAACTTTTACACAATAACTGGAATCAGTGAAATGCTCCGTTTTGAACTTCTGAATGAACTGATTCACAAAAATAAGTCATGAAAAATAGAAGACATTTTAATTAAAATAACAAAAATGTATAAACTGAAATAAAAATAACCAAAATAAAGCAAAAATAATAATAAACAAAATAAAATAACACATTAAACAATTAAAATTAAGTAAAAAAAAAAAAGTTAAAATACGTAAGTTTAATTCATTTCCATGAATCCATTCAAAAACCCTCATTCAATGTCTCTAATTGTAAATCTCACCTTTTTTAGTTATAAAATACAAATACTGATATAGTTACTTTTCTTAGATTATATGACGCAGTTAGTCTATTGTAATTATAACTAGCTTAATATAAGAACAACAGAAGTCGATGAGAAGTCCTCATTTAGATAGCTAAGTAAATGTGTGTGTGTGTGTGTGTGTGTGTGTGTGTGTTGCTGTGGGAAGGCTGAAGGTGGTTTATGGCTCTGGCAGCGTTTGAGTGGTGTTGACAGGTTGACTTCTTCTCCTAGAGATCAAATGAAGAACTGGGAGCTCCGACATTATGAAACAGGAGACTACGCTTGGAAAAACACTGCATGTAGAGCCACAGCTCCCCTTTACCTGCTGCTCCAAACCATGTTTACTGAGACTGGGATTAGCTGCTGAAGTAAGAAAATCAACCACCATCTGAGAACTACATACACCTGGGATCTGCTGGACTGAATATGAGACGCCTAGAACCAAGTAGAAGTCATGTAACCAATGCATTTGCAAGTTGCATTCAATGTTGAGGAAGATAATAGCTACAAACTACTCATAACTTACAGTAATTCAACTACTGTAAAGCCAGTTTTAAGAGTTAGCTACATAGTACGGTACTAATAAAAAGTAGCTAAATACAATGAGTGAAATAAGCATAAGCATTAAACAGCATTTTATCTGATAAATACACTAAATACAACCAACAGAACTAGAAAACACCATATAACCTTGGAAAAAACACAGTGAGAACAGCGTTTAACTAAAATCTGTGAACTTACTGCATGGAGAATCAAATGAATCCTTTTTCAATGGTTCATTTACATGAACCATCCAAACAAACTGATTCACTAAAATGAATCAGTCTTTTGATTCTGAACGTTCCATATTAGAAAGAGGGAACATTTTAGCTGAGCACATTTCGTTATTGCCTCAGTTTGAAAAATAAGCTTATCTATTAAAAATATATGAATATAATAAATATTTAACTAGAAAAACTTCAGTGCTTCACTGCTTATTTTTGAATTTGTCTGTTCGTATGAACTGATTCACAAAAATGAATCAGTCTTTCCAAACATTATTATTATTATACATTTTATTTTATTATAAAAAACATGTATATCTATTAAAAATATAATATATAAAAAAAAAATTTAAAAATTGATCAAATATTTAATTATATATACCAGTGAATCACTTCTTTTTGAGCTTGTCTGATAAAATTAACTGATTCACAAAAATGAATCAGTGTTTCTGATTCATCAAGAGAAGGGTAGGACATTTTAGCTGAGTTTTTAGTTTTTCTAAATACAATAAATATATTTTAAACTAAATATATTGCTATAAGAAATGTAAAATGCAACTTCTGTGCAGTGACTGGAATCAGCGAACTTGTTTCACAAAAATTAATATAATAAAAATGAAAAGCTTCATATGAGAAAGACAGAACATTTTAGCTTAGCGCATTAGCGCCTAAGTTTGGGAAGTGTATATATATATATATATATATATATTTTTTTTTTTTTTTTAAAGCATATCTAAATATAACAAATAATATATTTATATATATATTTATCACTATAAAAAAAACTGCAAAATGCAACATGCATGCTCATGCACACTGACTGGAATCAGTGAATCATTTTTTGGAATGAACCGATTCAATAAAATGAATCTTCCTTTTTAATGCTTCATATGAAAACATTTTATAGGAGCTTGATTATTCATTTTGCTCATCTACTTTTAGTCACTCCTCAACATAAGATAGATTGATTTTGCTATAACTTCAGCGAATTTACAGCAAAGTTGCATCATGCGAGCGTGCATGAAGAGGTCACAGTCGTCCACGACTAGCCCAAGCAACTGCTGTGTCCTTGAAGCATGACTAGCCGATGCATTCTTCAGCCCTGAACTGGCAAACGCTGCAGGCTGAAATATGGGCATGTGTGTCTGTCACAGTTCTCAGTTACAGAAATGTATTTAAAAGGGCTGTCAGTGTTAGCCGTGTGACCAGTACTACACTCAGACAGCTGGGCCAAGATGGCCGACGGCCAATGGGTGAACTATGCCATATGATGAAAGATAGGAGCGCGCAAGGAGAAGACTCAATACTACCAAGCTGTCTGCTAAGCCCTTATACAGCCAGAGGTCACACGTTTTCTGAAAATTAGCGACGTGCTGAAACTGATTTATTGTGTTGTGTGTGATATTGCTAGCAATTATATTTGTATCTGAATCACGCCCAGGCTATATTCACTCGGACTTGAATGCAATTGTCCAGGATCTGAGCCTCTCTTTGCATCATTAACAAATGCTTCGGCTGCAAAGCGATAATGCTGCTAATTTGCAAACAGGTGATCAGCATTAGCAGAGTTCATTAGCTACCTTGAGTTTCACCTGGATTTCCCGAGCTTTCCGTCGCGCCAACACCTGAATGTGACTGGAGACCTGTGGAAAACACACAAAATATTCATTAAAAATGAATAATCATTTATTTCTTAAAGGAATAGTTCACCCAAAAATGAAAATTTGCTGAAAATTTACTCACACTAAGGCCATCCAAGATGTAGATGAGTTTGTTTCTTCATCAGATTCAGAGAAACGTAGCATTGCATCAGTTGCTCACCAATGGATGTGAATGGGTGCCGTCAGAATGAGAGTCCAAACAGCTGATAAAAACATCACAATAATCCACGAGTAATCCACACCACTCCAGTCCAGCAATTAACACCTTGTGGAGTGAAACACTGTGTGTTTGTATGAAACAAATCCATCATTAAGATGTTTCAACTTTAAACCCTTGCTTCCGGCTAAAATATGAGTCCATAATCCATAATAACGCTTCCTCCAGTGAAAAAGTCCATCTCCTGTTGTCTCTCACATCAAAATCCACCCATATTTAGAACTGTTTTAGACTGTTTTCACTTGTAAACAGTGCTTGATCTGTGCAGATTTCTCACCTGACTCAGACAAGACAACTTTTTCACTGGAGAAAGCAATATTATGGATAAAGGTATTTAGCCAGAAGCAACAGTTTGATGTTAAAAAACATCTTAAAGATGGATTTGTTTCTTACAAACATGAAGATGTTCACTTCACAAGATGTTAACTGATGGACTGGAGTGATGTTGATTATTTGTGGATTATTGTGGTGTTTTTATCAGCTGTTTGGACTCTCATCCTGACGGCACCCATTCACAACCTTTGGAGAGCAAGTGATGTTGAAATCTGATGAAGAAACAAACTCATCTACATCTTGGATGGCCTTAGGGTGAGCACATTTTTAGCAAATTTTCATTTTCAGGTGAACTATTTCAGTTGCTGGTCCCCATTGACTTCCATAGTATGGAAAAAAAATACTATGGAAGTCAATGGGAACCAGAAACTGTTTGGTTACCAACTTTCTTCAAAATCTTCAAAGGAAGAAAGAAATTCATACAGGTTTGGAACAACTTAAATAAATGCCAAACAGATTATAATTTCCGGACAGAATTGAAATGACAAAGTACGTATGGAAACCTTTACCTAACCAGCGATTGCTTTGACCTTCATTTGTCCTCTTATCAGGTGCGATTCTAGTTTCTCTTCTTGTATTTAGTTATTATTTTACCTCTCGGGCCCCCAGCTCACCTCGACTCTCTCCGAGGGCTTAAGACTCAGTATGTGACAAGGCCGGAGTGATATCATGCGATATCGAATGCCGGCGGGAAGCTATCGGATTCCAAATCCCCACCCCAGCAGCGTGTGATGTGCCCCCGATCGTAACGGGGCGACCGGGAGGGAGCAGTTGTTTGTGGGTCTAACGAGCGGGACTGAGAGAGGTGCTGAAGACACACACCGACATCCGATCCGCGCGCGATAAATCACACCGCTGAAGTGCGTTTCAGCATGGAGGCCCTCAGGGGCCAAACATTTACACTCAGTGAAAGTCTGTTTGGGAGTTTAACAGGACAAGCCCATCTCTAAGTCCCAGTCTGACATTTGCTGTACTTCCTGTTGCTGTTAATGTGTGACACAGAGGTCAAATAAAAGTAATTAGCCAATTTAATCCACTTAGTTTTAGTAGGGACAGGTTAAACTGTAGCTGCTATTTTAGAGTTGCCATCAAAGATTTGTATACAAATGCAAATGTAAGTTTCTAATCATAAGTTTGGTCTTGTTTTACAATAAAAATATATTAACTTAAAAACAAGATAAATTCATTTGAAAAGCAAAATTAAAGACATAAATTACTTGGTTTAATTTTTTAACGTAAGTGACTTACACTGCATTAATTTATCAGTGAATCAAACCAATGATCTTGATGTTGAAAGTGCAATTCAGAGAATATTTCAAAAAATATATCTTGATTTATGATTCATTTTCTTCTTTTTTGCTGATAGAATATGAAAAAATAATTCAGGATATATTCTCTGGAAGCAAGTAATATCGTACACAATTTTTCTAAACAGTTACATTTAGATTTTTTATTAAGATTTAGTTTTAGATTTTTTTACAGGAAAACAAGACTTTACTTAATTATCCAAGTATTCTAGAATTTTAATCACTGTAAGAAAGCAAATTTCTCTACCTGTTTCCTGGTCCGTGTCTTTCCGGTCCGAAGCTTGATGTATCGTGCAATCAGCTCATTCCGTCCTGAAAAAAAAGAAAGAAACCGAGAAAAGAAGTTTACATTAGAGTCTAAATGAGAAATTTTACTTGTGTAATGTGATGTACTTCCAACAGAAATGGGATATTTAAAGAGGAAAAAACTGTAGGGCAGGACTTTCAAGAATTGGTTTAATATTGATTAAATCATGATTGATTAATAATGAAGAGTGTCAGAATAGATGCAATGAGCCAGTCATTTTTTGAAAAAAAAAAAAATGAAGACAGGAAGACATTTTTCTTTACAATAACTAAGAAAGTGCAAGTAATATCTCTGAGGAAGTTAATATTTCAAAAATGTAACAACACATTTGTATATTTACAGTTCAGTGTCACTTAATGCTCACACTGACATGCAGGTAAACAAATTCAGTATTTCTATTTTTAGTATTCAGGTGTTTATTTATTTCACATTTTTATGATTTAATTAATTATTAATTTTAAATTAACTCACAAGTCCTCTGCAGTTCTTACATTAAGCCCAGTTTGAAACTCTGGTTTAATGCATTTTATGATGTTGATATCCAAAAATGTTATATATTTTCTTTCCCTTTGCTTTTTTATATCAATATGGTATGTTTAGTTGTTAAGTATAAAATAAGTTAGATAAAAAAGTAATCTAAAAGTAATCTAAAAAGTAGTCAGAATACATTTCCTAAAATAAGTAACCTAGATTATATTACTAACTACAGTTTTCATAATGTAATCAGTTATGGACATATATGCATATGTATATATATACATATAATAAACTCAAAATAAAATAAAAAAATTAATAAATTACATAAATCTAAAAAATAAAACCAAAAAAAATATTTTTGGGTTCTTTTACACAGTGTGCATTGATTTCTATATTATAATTTATTTACAATGTATAATATTTAATATTTAGTAAACATTTAAATAAAAAACAAAAACAAACAACAAACATTTTCTACTCTATTTTTTCTAACCTAGAGTCTGCAAATCGTCACGTGATAAGCAGGTCAAACATGACCAGTGTTTGTTGCAGGACTGATGTTGTTGAACACATGGTTGACTGAGGCATGAAAAGTGTTGACAGTGAGTTTGAGTAAGTACACAGCTAAAGTAAGAATGTTTACGGACCTAAACACACGTCTTCATCGGCTGCAGTGGCACGACGGAGCAAGCCATTCACATGTGTGCTGGTGAATTTATCCAACAAGATCCTGTGCTCAACGTACTGTAACTGCATTTGGAAATGTGAAAGCAACACTGAGATCTTATCTTTCAGGGGTTTTCGATCAGGCACAGTGATGCAAATATCATACCGCCTGCCCCTACACGAGTGTTCATCTTTTTTGCGATGATGCTTTTGCTGACAGATGGGTCACGTTGGAGGAGAAGGTGAAGGGAATGAAAGGGTACCGACACAACACAGTCACGACTGATGGCCTGGTGTAGAGAGGAGCAGCAGCTGGTCTGTGTGTCAATGTTTATAGAATATGCCTTTACGCCTCCCATAAATCACTGGGCTCGTTCATCCGGCCAGACTCCGGTTACTAGTATACACTAGTACAGAACCCCTAAATGCCCTCTTACCCAACGAAAACACCTGTTTGGGCTGTTTTATGGAGAAAATGACCTTGTGATGCATTAGAGGTTCAGACGTTGCTCTTTAGGAGAATTTCTCCTCTCAGATGTTTCTCCTAAAATATCTTTGGAAAAACAAAAACAGACACAAGTGAGTCATCCAGTAAGAGTATAAAGCTCTAAAATGAACGTGAGCTCATTTTATGAGAAATGTTTGAGCTCATATTGAGATCTCTGCATATCTGAGCACAGTTTGAGAGACACTGTTGAGATCTCATTTTTGACAGCCAAATAAAAGTGGATGGATTCACTTTAGAGATGCCAGTGCTTTTAGTTTCAAGAGCTTCTCAACAGCATTGTGTGAGATCTCACTTTGCTCCACACACACGGCTGCATCTGAAATAAGGTATACCATTGATATTACCTGAGAAGTTAAAGTAAATACGCTAGAAAGTGTTTAAAACATACGTGCACAGTTCAGTTGAATGATAAAGTTTACTGGTCAAAGTTTTTGGCAAACTATATAAAACAGTTAATTAAGCTACAAACTTGATCATAATGTACAAAGTTTCCATCTGACATGTATTTTGAGGTGCAGCTCATCATTTTTAACGGTTAAGAAAAAAATGGTTACTTCACCTGAATATGTTCATATTCGTAAGTGTTGGATGTTATCTTTGGAATGGAAATATGGATATTTTATTTGTAAACAAAATACTTTTTGCTTATTTCAGTTAATGTCATAAAACTAGCACTGGATTTACGCTGGAACCACTCCGATTGATTCAAACTTGTGACTTCGATTCAGTTCAAGCGATTCACTAGAAAAAACCATATCAAAAGAGTCATTTATTTTCGAATTTCAACATCGCTTGTAATGATTTTAACAAGCATAGTGATGGGTGAAACTGAGCTTTTTTAGAAACTCCAAATCACTGCGTCGCAAAATGATTCACTGTTTCGAAGCACTCGAATTGTGTATCACTTGATTTAGGTCAGACTTCGGAGCTGGTTCACGAATCATTTTGATTTAGATCAGAACTTCGGGTTCGTCAATCTTCTGATTCATATCGGAACTTCGAAGCTTAGATCGTGAATAATTTAATTCAGATTGTGACTTCAGAGCACTTATCGCGAATCATTGATTTAGATCAGAACTTTGGAGTGGGTTAGTGAATCTTTTGATTCAGATTGGAACTTCAGAGCGGATTTGCGAATCATTACGCAAATTGAATGATTCGAGAACCACGCTCCGAAGTACCAATGTGAAATTATGGTTCGTGAATCATTATTCAGATTGGGACTGAGCATGGATCGCGAGTCATTTGATTTAGATTAGAACTTCGGAGCGGGTTCGTGAATCTTTTGATTCAGATTGGGACTTTGGCCGTGTCCTAAATCACACCTTAAACCCTCACGCTCTTCTTCTGATTCATTCTGTTTAATGAATCAAAACATCCAGCGCCACAAGTGTAGTCCGATTCCCGAACAATCGACTCTTCTGAACCGGAGCTTTTTGGTGAATCAAAAACAAACCACCATTCATGAACAAATGATTCTTGTAAGCCGGTTCTTTTAATGAATAGTTTAAAATAGGAGTTATCTGTGTAAATCAGTCTGACGAATCCTTCACTGAACTGAATCTATCAGAGTGATGAACTGCAACTTATTATTTTCATGTCCAAATCAAAATAAAGCTAGTTTTGTGTTAATATTATTAGTAACTCCTTGTCCTCATGACAGCAAGTTGTTAAAGATACACATTTTGGTAATAAATAAAGAAATAGCCTATTCCTAAATGAAACGGAAATGCACACTATTTTTGTTTTACTGTGCTTTATGTACATTTTTGGTCAAGAAAATACGGCCCACTAAAATCATAAACAGAGTTGAATTGGGTTGAGTTATGTATTAGGCCCCTGTGAGGGGTCATTGTGTTCACAGGGGAGGAGCTACAGAGAGGTCATTCATATCAACGCCACAAAAGTGAAAACTGAGCTACGGTCACCTGAAACCCTCACACACACACATACACTGTCCACCCTGAGGGTCCACAAGGGGCCGAAACAAAGCTGGTGTCACGCAAAAGTATAGCAGCTCACACAACAACCTCATAAATCCATAACCTCCCACTCAACCTCTCTCGCTCTCTCGCTCTCTCTCTCTTTCTCCTCCTCTTCACATTCCAGTCATTCCTGATCTGTGAGTCCTTCAGCGTCTGCTCAATAAACAACTAACACACACACATTACAAGGCTTGCACACATTACATGACAGGCCTATAGGAAAGAATATCAAAAATCACTATCTCAATTGTATCTCCAAGACGACACAGAGAGCTTTCTGTGAAGTCTCCTGCTTCTTAAATGTTTCTCCTGAGAAAATGACTCTCATTGCCTCATTCTGCACCGTCAGGTTTTCAAACATCTGGGAGAGAGACAGATAGAGAGAGAGAGAGACAGAAAGGGCACATCTGTGCAGCAGACGGTCTCCTGAGGGTCAGGACGCATGTCAACAAAGGGCACATTTATGGATGGTGAATGTGTTGTCAGAGTGCGATTTCACTGCAGACTGTGTTTGTGTGCATGTACACACATATCTGTGCTGCTGCGGATCTCAATGAGAGTATCAAACATGATGAGTGAAGAAAATCACAGAAAGACTGACATTCTGCATACAAATATCCTATGAATGGAGGTAAATAAAAGGCTAAATAAAATTAAAAGTCATTTGAATACATAAAATATTAACATAATAATAATAATAAGTCATTAATAAATACAAATAAATATATAAATAATGTTAGACAACTTTTGGTTAAAACAAAAAGTTAAAAAATAAAATATATTTATAGCACCAAAATGGCATAAGTACAAAGAATGAATAACAAATTTAAACCACTGATCTGATATTCTGATATTCTACACTCCAAATGAAAGATCAATAAAGTAAAATAAAATAAAATGTTAGACCATTTGTCAAATTGGTTAAAAAAAATACAAAAATTGTACATAGGAGACCTGGGTGACTCTTTTAACCTGTTTTTTTTTAATTAATCAAAGCATAGGCTACAACTTGACGAGTACAGTCTGATTCTTTTAAATGATTCTTATGAGCTGGTCCTTTTATGTGAATCAAGGGCCTAATGGATAGAGAGTTGGACTTGTAACCCGAAGGTCGTGGGTTCGAGTCTCAGGTCTGGCAGGAATTGTAGGTGGGGGGAGTGAATATCCAGCGCTTTCTCCACCCTCAATACCACGACTGAGGTGAGACCCTTGAGCAAGGCACCGAACCCCCAACAGTTGGCTGCCCACTGCTCCGGTTGTATGTTCACTACTGTGTGTGTGCACTTGGATGGGTTAAATGCAGAGCACAAATTCCTAGTATGGGTCACCATACTTGGCCACACACCACTTCCCTTTCAAAACATTTAGCATAACCAGTGCAGTCTGATTCATGAACAAATGTTTCTTTTAACCCAATTCTTTTTAGTAAATCAAACATACAGTTTGACCTCTGTAGTTTGATTCACAAACTAATGACTCTCATGAGTCGGTTCTTTTTAGTGAATCAGAAACGTAGGCTACAACTCGACAAGTGCAGTCCAATTCTCTTAAATGATTCCTATATGAGCTGGTTCTCTTTAGTGAATTAAAAACAGTCAGCACAACCAGTATAGTCTGATTCATGAACAAATTCCTCTTTTAACCCAGTTCTTCTTAGTGAATCAAACATATAGTGTGACTTCTGTAGTTTGATTCACAAACTAAAGAATGTTACAAGTCGGTTCTTTTTAATGAATCAAAAACATAGGCTACAATTTAACAAGTGTAGTCAGATTCTCTTAAATGATGCTTATGAGCTGGTTCTTTTTATTGAATCAGAAATAATCAGCACGACCAGTATAGTCTTATTCATGAACAAATGCTTCTTTTAACCAGGTTAATTTTAGTGAATCAAACATACAGTGTGACTTCTGTAGTTTGATTCACAAACTAATGACTCTCATGAGTCGTTTATTTTTAGCGAATCAAAAACATAGCTACAACTCGACAAGTGCCGTCCGATTCAAGAACAAATGACTCTTATGAGCTAGTCCTTTTTAGTGAATATTCAAATGAAACTGATTTCTAGTCAATAACAGCATATATTTAATGTGCATCTGTCCACAAAAAGCTATCAAAATAACGCACGTTGTGATCTCATGGAAAAGAGCTGCTCATGTAACAAATAGGAACATAATATGGGTTTGGAAAGACATGAGGGTGAGTAAATGATGAAAGACAGACAGAGAGACATGCAAGACCTTTAAGACTAAATAGTATCTCATATATTCTTCCTTGAAGTGTCCGACTCAAATCACACAGAGTGAAAGCCGAGTTGGCCGGTGTGTGTGTCCTGCACTCGTGACCTCTGAGGGGCCGCGACCCCACCGCGACCTCAGCAAAACAAAGAGAGAGAATGAGCAAAACACACTGACTCATTAGAGAGCTCAGACATAAACGAACTTCTAAAGGGCCTGTGAAAACTCAAGCCTATGTGAGGGACGGGTGGCTTTTTCCATCTGTTTGACATGAGACAGCTAATGAACGTCTGCATCAGTACATCTCAATACACCCATTGAGCCCTGTGTGTCTGAAATAGCTGTTTCTGCAGTATGTCATTTGTTTACTGCGCACAGGATGTGAATTTTCTGTGTCCATCTTTTAAAATGTAGTAAATGTACCATTTAGGAACTAATATGTATACTTTAGGTACTAATATGCATCTGACTTGAACAAACCTGAAGTAACACTGACACTGATTTTCCTTCTTGATCCATTATTTGATAGGCTTGACAAATGTTATGATATTTTATACACAAAACTGTTTTTTTCCCCCAATGTTTGCAGATTATGTGAGTGGATCTTACAAAAAAGTTGTATTTTAAAATAAAATGATAATTTAAAAAAAAAAAGTTAAAAACTTGTTAAAAAAAAAAATTCCAAATTCATTATTATTTCTCCATTATTCATTATTATTTATTTAAATTTATTTAAATTTTATTTTTAAATAATAATAATAATAATTATCATTAAATCATTAAACACATTATTTTTTAATTAAATACCATTTTGTACTTTTTAAATTTATATTATTTTCATGACAGTTCAGCATTACTACTATACTACTACTATATTATAGTTTTCATTTTTATTTTATTTATTTATTTAACTGTTTTGCAATTTCATTAGATTTAAGTAGTTTTTATATATTTATTTATTTATTTTTAAACCATTAGAAATTTCATTTTATTTAAATCATTAGAAGTTTATTTAAATCAGTATAAATTCGAGGCAGTTCAACAAATACTACCATAACATACACTGATGTTCAAAAGTTTGGGAAAGAAATAAATACTTTTTTTAAATAGTTTAAATTGACCAAAAGTGACAGTAAAGTCATTTATAATATTACAGAAGATTTCTGTTTCCAATAAAAAAATTTCTTTTAAACTTTCTATCTCCTGCAAAACAAAGTGTATCACAGTTTCCACTAAAATATGAAGCAGCACAACTGTTTTCAACATTAATAGTAATCAGAGATGTTTCTTGAGCAGCAAATCAGCATACTAGAATGATTTCGGAAGGATCGTGTGACACTGAAGACTGGAGAAATGATGCTGAAAGTTCAGCTTTGCATCACAGGAATAAATTACATAAACTAAATTTGAATAACAATTTAAAATTGTAGTGTTTTTACTGTATTTTTGATCAAATAAATGCAGCCTTAATGAGCAGAAGAGATTTTTAAAAAGTTTGTGATCTGTTTTCATCAGAGTGCGCATGAAGTGCATTTTCAGCCTAACAAATAAAACTGAATTTATTCCAAAGTTAACTTTGCATCCTCACAGACCCACAACTTGTAAGTCAAAATGCAAAAATGTTTTCTATTATACAGCCTGAAATGTGATTTCTCAGCCTCACACAGCTGGGCTTTCTCATTCTTCAGCATCCATCCCATATTCCTCCACAACCACAGAAAAATGTGCATTTACCGACAAGTGCTGATTTTTTCAACAACTTCTGAACAGGTGGAGAAGCGCTCCATTATGTGGGTACTTATCTTGCGACGGGATGCTTGGGAGCCATTAAACCATGGCAAATGTATTTCCTTTCAGCGGCTGTGTGTAATTTTACGGGTCGGGAGAGTGAATGCATTACGGTACAGTGACGACCAAAGCCAAGAAATGTTTTCTTTGGCAAAGCCTGTTGAATTTTCATCCAGCGCACCAAAAACCAAACAATCTAAGCGACGCTGGTGCGCTTAGCTGGGTAATAACTCACACACGTAATGGCCAGTGAGTTTCCACACAAACACGCCACAAATACCAGCAGAAGATGGTGGTGGAACCTCTTGAAAAGGGTCACGAGTGCATTGTGGGAATTCTCGTCATTCTTTAAGCTCTCAGCACTGTAGATTGTCGCTATTTGCGTGATTGTCTGAAATTGCTGGGGTCAAATGCAGCCATGAATGAAGCTCTATCTGATTTTCGCCCAAATACTGTTGGGTTGAGGTTTCTCTGAGCTCGAGACGTTATAAAGCTGACCTCAGGAACACAGCAAAAATGGATAGAAGCACAGAAACGCACCTTTAGTCAAAATTGGCCAAAGTACAAGGACTAAGAATCTTTCAGGCTTTTTGCACTGTACTTAACCCTGGGTTGACAACATCATAAACCAGCAGTGTTTTAGACTTTTGAAACAATACGGTGCTTGAATGTTACAGTAACATTTTTAGCAACAAACAACCAATCAAAAACTGAATCAGTGCTCACCTCATTAAATATTCATGTGCTTGTACAGTTGGTTTCCGATCTGGAATGGCAAGACAACTCATTCAGACTCAGCTTTTAGCAATTAAAGAAATAGTTAATAAATGATTCAGTCGTGAAAATGTGGTCGTTCCAAACCTTTCTTTCCTGGCAATATTTTTGATGAATCTCCATACTAATACTAATATTTTAAAACAATTAAATAAATAGTTTTAAATATGCCCATGTTTATTTTTCAATTAAAAATGATGGTAACACTTTAGTATAGAGACCAATTCTCACTATTAACTAGTTGCTTATTAGCATGCCTATTATTAACATATTGGCTGTTTATTAGTGCTTATAAAGCACATATTGTGCATGACTATATTCTACATCCCTAATCCTACCCAATACCTAAACTTTAACAACTACCTTACTAACTAATAATAAGCAGCAAATTAGGAGTTTATTGAGGCAAAAATCGTAGTTAAATAACAAATTAAGAAATCATTTTGGTCCAATTCTCGTCATTAACAATCCAAAATGATTTCTTAATTTGTTATTTTATTTAACTACATTTAAAAATGGTTAAAAAAAAACGTTAAAACAAGTAAAAAATATATTTTATTTATTATTATTTATATATATATATATATATATCTTTTATTTATTATTACTTATATATTATTTATTTATTTATTAATTTTAGAATGAATAAACTGAATGATTAAAATTAACTATAAACTTTCACTGCCATTCCTACAGATAAAAGCACTTTTTATAGTAATGCAAGCCAATAGGACAAAAATATAATGAATACTTAATTTATTCAAAAGCTGGATTTGTGGTATTAAAAAATATTTATTAAATATTTAAAATAATAGAATAATTATATGGTATATTAAAAATATTAATTTTAATATACTATTTTGAAATATGTGTGTGTGTGTGTAATAAAATTTTAAATAAATTTCTTAATTAATTAATTACTTTAAAATGTATAATAAAATACATTTATACATATTAAATATCAATACATATTTAAAATTAATAATAAAAATTTAAATAAAATGGAAACAAAGTCGTTAGGTGCACATCCTCTGAAGTCATACGATAGTTTTTTGTGAGTCCCAAATTTAAATGTTTTGAATGACATGACGTTGAGTAAATTAATGCCAATTTTCATTTTCTTGTGATCTGTTCCTTTAACAGCTTGACTGGTTGAGAGAGGTGATGAGCATTGATGGATAAGTGTGATGAGTGATTTGTCTGAGCTGATAGTGGCTGATACTGAGCTCGATGTAATCCCAGTGTTAACACCATCAGGAGGGGAGACCTGTCTCTCTCTCTCTCCTCGTGTGCTGTAAATCCAGTCATGTATGTGGGCTTGAAGAGAGGCAGCTTGAGGTGAACTGAAAGGCAACACACACACTGAACGGCGAGCAGAGTGGCTCTTTGGGGTTGCGAGCGGGGGCCGCAGAAACAGGTGCAAACCGCACCGCTCTGCCACCCCCCTTTGTGTTTATTTGTCCCTCTCTGTCGCACATGCTCAAAGGGTAAACGTCCATTCTCGTGTCGGGTTACACCCTCTCTGCCTTGAACTCAGGGCTCTGAACACCCATGGCGTGCCATTCCGGACGAGCTTTGCCGCTCCCAAACTACCGGCCCCAACCCTCGGGGCTGATAGATCCACCCCAGATGCCCCCTTCTGCCCCCTACGACCCTCCCTCGCCACCTGCCTTAACCCTCTGCTGCGATATTGACACGGCTTTATGAAGCTTTATAAAGTTTCACAGCTGATCGGAAGATGACAGACACGCACATCCTCTCGCTTTCCTTCTCTCCCAGCGTTCGGCCCATCATCGGCTCATTTCTTACCATCAACAGGTCTGGATGAGACAGACGGACATTTATAGTAAAAACACATTGGCTGGGCTATTTATAGCGATGAATAAACAAGCTAGAGTTGCGAAACGAAACGAAATAAATCATAATCATTGCAACAAAAGACACTGTTTGCATCAAGAGCTGCTGTTTCAGTTCGAAATATGATTGTTTGACCGAATTGTGCGGTTCAGGCTTATGTTATTTTCTTGTATTTGGTTTGCAAAACTATGAAATGATTCAAAAGATTCCCTCAGAGAACTTGACTTTGAACAAGACTTTGAAAACTAGATTCAAGCAAATCACAAGATACTTCAGCAGACACCTGAATTAAAAGGCATAGATGATCTCATCTGATCTCATGACAAAAACGTACCTGTGGGAACTTTTTTGCAAGATGTGAAATACATACCAATAAGTACATATCAGTGCAGTTTCCAACAGAAATGAAGACTAGAGGAGGTAAAACAGTGAGCACTTGTAATCGTTTTCATACACAGTTATGATTACAGCTCCATATGTTTCACTTTCCGGACGTAATAAGCTTGCTCTGTGGCTCAGCCGGAACGGAATTGGACTTCAGATGTAGAATCCTTGGGTATGAATCCCGTCAAAAACATAACTCACAATGAAACAGCTGAAAGATGATTGCGTTTTTATGTCACATTCGCTTTTGTTCATACTATCGGGTAGGTTTAGGTGTAGTGCAGATGGTACATTATTTAAAAATACCACAGAGCATTAGAGTTGTAGCGCCACTCAATGAACATTTCATGTCAGAACTGCGGTGACACCTACAAAACCAACCTCACATAAAATGTACCATATGTACATTCATCTGTTCTGGGGAAAAACCTTAGCACTCTTTTAGCACCACCCAATGGACATTTCACATTGAATATGTCATGGTGGTACATATTTCGTGCCTTGTGAAAAAGTTCCCACAGATACGTTTTTCGTCATGAGATCAGGTTGTTTTTGGTGGAAGTGTGCAAGCATCAGTTTTTGTTTGTCCATTTGAATGCTTTGGAAACGCAACAAAAATACAAAATATTTCATTTATATATATTGTAATTTTGTACACTAATGGTACATAATACATGCATATAATGGATATAATGGATTTATATATATATATATATATATACAGTGCCTTGCGAAAGTATTCACGCCCCTTCATTTTTTTCACGTTTTGTTGTTACTTGTAGCCTTATGTTAGACTGCATTAAATTCCTTTTTTTTCCACATCAATCTACACTCCACACACCATAATGGCGAAGCAAAAACAGAACTGTCACAACTTTGTAAATTTATAAAAAAATAAAAAATCTGAAATAAGTATGTTGCATGAGTATTCAAACCCTTAACTCAGTACTTAGCTGAAGCACCTTTATAGCTTGAAGTCTGTTTTGTTTGATGCGTCAAGCTTTGCTCATCAGCATTTGGCAATTATCTGCCATTCTGCTACTCATCTCTTCACCTGGCCACACTGACATAAAGCCCAGATTGGTGGAGTGTTGCAGTGATGTTTGTCCTTCTGTAGGTTTCTCCCATCTGCATATATGATCATGGAGCTCAACTAGAGTGACCATCAGCTTCTTGGTCACCAGTCTAGACAAGGCCCTTCTCCATCAGTTGCTCAGTTTGGCCAGGAGGCCAGCTCTAGGAGGAGATCTAGTTGTTTCAAACGTCTTCCATTATGGATAATGAAGGCTGCATGATTCTGTGAACCTTCAGCGCAGCAGAATTTTTTATGAACTCTTCCCCAGATGTGAGGCTTGACGCAAACCTGTTTCTGAGCTCTACAGGCAGTTCTTTTGACCTCAAGTCTTGGTTTTTGCTCTGATATGCATTTTCAGCTGTTAGACCTTTTATTAAGATGTGTGTGCTGTTCCAAATCATACCCATTCAATTGAATTTGCCACAGGTTAACTTCACTCAAAGTATAGTAACATCTACAAGCGATATGAATGCTCCTGAGCTAAATTTCAACTGTCCCAGATAAGGGTTTGAATTCTTATGCAATGGAATCATTTAAGTTTTTTTATCTTTAATAAATTTGTAAAGATGTTAAAAACCTGTTACGTATTGCTTTGTCATTATGGTGTATGGAGTGTAGATTGTTGTGGAAAAAAAAGTAATTTAAAGCAGTTTAACATAAGGCTGCAACATAACAAAGCGTGAAAAAAATGAAGGGGTTTGAATACTTTCGCAAGGCACTGTATATATAATAAACAAATAAAAGTAATCAATATGACTTGTGCAGTCCATTATAATTATATAGAACAAATGATAGATTAAATATAAATGCTGAAATCACATATCATCCATTGGCTGCAAAAGCAAATGCATAGAGGCAGAAGGGAAGAGGCATACCGTACATCTTGCCCTCATCGGAGAGAATGATCTTGCGTCGGCCGCAGGGCGGATAGATGGCCAGCGCCTCTTGAAAGCTCTGCTCGATGTCCGGACTCCAAACGCCCTCCGCATCATTCTCCAGAGGCTTATCCAATCCCTCGCTCAGCTCCTCGCTAGCGCCCCCTGGAGAGGACGCTGATACCCACTCGGACGACAGGGTGGTGGTGGGAGAGAGCAAAACACCCTAGCAGATACTGAAACAGCTGTGGCGGGTAAAAGACGGGCTTTTCCAGATCTGATACAGGGCAGGTGTTCAATCCTATGGAAGAAAATAAGCTTAGTTAGAGTTGCATTGGATTAAATGGCACAGATGATATGCAAATACAATAAAAACAATGTGAATACAGTAAAATACAATAAAAATATAGCTGTAATCAGCAATTATGCATGCGCACTGAAAGGCTGAACAGGTTGATTTGTTCATCGTACTCACAGTGGTTAAAATATAGCTAAAATGAATACACATTTAAGTAATGCACATAACTTCATAACTTTTAGATCAGTAGGTGGCGCTGTCACCACATTTTTGTGATATATTTTAATGGCCATACATTAATGATGCATACAAAGATTTGTGTTGTCTTCGCTTGCATTTGCAAGCAAGTTTGTTAAGATTTATTGGTAAAATGGTGTTGAATGTTAAATATTCGCGTGTAAATTTTGTGGCGTGGTCAAGTTTCACTATTTTCCCAATTAGCCTTAATGAAGTTGCTTGTGATAATGATTCCTCCAGTGAAAAAGTCCATCTCCTGTTTTTCTCTCACACCAAAATCCACCCACATTTAGATCTGTTTTGGACTGTTTTCACTTGTAAACTGCGCTTGATCTATGCATTTTTCTCTTCTGATTCAGAGAAGACTACTTTTTCACAGGAGAAAGCAATATTATGTTAAAATGCTTTAATGATGGAGTTGTTTCTTACAAACACAGGTTTTTGCTTCACCAGACATTAATTGATGGACTGAAGTGGTGTGGATTACTAGTGGATTTTTGTGATTTTTTTTCAGCTGTTTGGACTCTCATTCTGACGGCACCCATTCACTGCAGAGGATCCATTTATGAGCAAGTAACGTAATGCTACATTTCTCCAAATCTGATGAAGAAACAAACTCATCTACATCTTGGATGCCCTGAGGGTGAGTGCATTTTCAGCAAATATTCATTTTTTGGGTGAACTATTCCTTTAATATCATCTGGGAGCATTCAATGGATAGAAAAACACACTATTTGCTATTACGTCATCCAGATTAGCCACTGCTATTGCAGATGTTGCTATATTGAGTTGTAGCACAGTGATGTTGTCGGCAGGGGTCCAGACGGGTATCATCACGGCTTGAATGAGACGACCCCCAGGCATCAGAACGCTCCTCAGACTCCATAATCCTACTTGGAAACAGCGCCTTGGTTCCCGAAATCACATTTGGAGGAGACGCAGAGTGGCACCGCGTCTGCAGACATGTAACCGCAATGAGAAGCAGCCTGCAGCCAGACAGGGCTATTTTAACAGGTCCGGCTCAAACGGACCTGACAAGGGGTCCCTCAAAACAAAACACTCATCCTTGCTATTCAAACTTAAGACTTCATGAGTTTATAAGAAACCAACATGAGGAAAGATCAATGCAAATGATTAGTGATAGACGCAAATGTATGTTTTCTCTGAGAATTCTGGGAATTGTGGTGATTGTGAGTGTGTGTACAGGAAGATTAGAGCCGCTGAGCAACAGTGCGTCACGCATTTTGTCTGACTCAATCACCCCATTTTCCTCTCAGCTCGACTTCCTGTACAATAGTCACAGATCAGACCAAACACCCTCGAGTTTCTTAACGAAACTAATGCTTGATGCAAATCTGGGTCCAAAATCAAAATATAGCACTATTGCACATTTACACACTTTTTGCGAGTCACTGCATGCATTTATAACATGCAACAACAAAACGCTAATGACTATATAAAAAAATAAATAAATAACGCAAACTCGACCGTATTTGCATGAGCACATTTTTTTCTCTGGTTCAGATGTCAATGTATACTGGCATTTGTAAAGCCTACGTAAAAAATAAAATAAAAATATTTATATATTTTCAGTTTTAATCATTTTGTTATGTGCTTTTGACATTATTTTTTCTAAAAATATTTCTATTAAGTTTGATTTTTTATTTTTAAAACAACATTTCTAATATATATATATATATATATATATATATATATATATATGTTTTTTTTTGTTTGTTTTTTTTTCCCAGATAAATTTATAGTTACCTAACGTGATTTTTAATAGTTTTAGTCAACACTAATAATACCGGCACTTTCTGAAAAACTAAAAATTTATCTGGACGTTGCATATTTTATAATTTTGTTGTTGTCCCCATTTTATGCATCATGCATTAAAGTGATTTTTCCATGTTTAAAATATTTTTTAGGTTTTTATAATGTGCCTAAGAAAACCCCTTAACTGTTGAAAAATCACAAAACCCTTGGTTTGCTTTAGTTTATCACGTGTTTATATGTATTTATACATGCATAGTAAAGGTTTTGGGGAAAATTAAAGGGATAGTTTATCCAAAAATGAAAATTATGACATCAGTAATTCATCCTCATGTTGTTCCAAACCTGTATGATTGTCTTTCCTCTGTGGGAAACAAAACGAAAAAAATGACATTTTGAGAAATGTCTCAGTGTTTTTTTTTTTTATTCATTCAATAAAAAGTCTATTGAATGAAAAGTCCATTCAGTGAAAGTCAATGGGCTCCCATGTTGTTTGGTTCCCAGTGTTCTTCAAAATATCTTCTTTGTGTTCCACAAAAGAAAGAAAGTCATACAGGTTTGGTAAAAACATGAGACTACATAAAACCACTCTAGGTTGTACGCTGTCATGCACACACACACACACACACAAACGAGAGATATACGTTCACATATGTGTGTAACTCACATACAAATCAAACACACAGCATATAAACAAACATAGACACACAACAAAATCCACTTTAATCAGGGCTGGAATGTAAAGCTGAGAGTTGTTGTGAACCTACACACACACACACACACACACACACACAGGATATTAGCTATGGGCTGTACATTAATTTAAAGCTCATATTGTTTAACAGTGATGTTGTAGCCACAGGGGCCGGTCGGCTCTGATCAAGAGTTTCTGACACACAGCGAGTGTCTCGTTAAGAGCGTCTCTAATAACGCTGTGTTAACGTGATAATAGCACTAAAACAACACAACTGCCTTTAAGGTTAAATGTGGCTAATGCTGCAGCAATGCAAATACAATATTATTTTAATGGTGAAAATGTAAAAATGTTACAAATTTACCGCTCTAAACAAATGCACAGTGGTGCTACCATAGTTTCTCTGATATGCACTGTGGTAGTGCCATGGTATTCTTGGAAGTACCTTTACCATGGTACTTCTTGTTGGCTTTCCTTAATATCTATTATCCATTAGCTCTGTGTACATAATACACAAATTATAAAAAGTCTCTTTCATATGTTTGTGTTGTGTATGGGCTGTTGAAATCCAGGATTAACTTTAAGAAGCTGCTGTGTGTGTTTAACTCAGGCACAATTCCTAATCTCAGTAAGACAATACACACATGAAAGCAGATATTTACGCACACACACACACACACACATTTGTGGAGATGGCCTGCTGTGTGTGTTTGTTTTTGAATAAGACACAGTGATTTCAGTCAGACACATGACATAATGTCAGATCAAATCTAGAGTGTTCTATGGCAACATGTTCTATGGCAACATCACACAAGCAAACGTTCCCCGTTTGCTTTACCTGAGAAAAACACAAACACTGATCACAACACAATACAATATAGAAGCTTGATTCCACCATGAAATAAAAAAGAATTCACATGTGAAAAAAGCTTGGCAATGTCAAAAATTAAAAGAAAAAAAATCCTTTTTGGGGCAGATGTAAACTTAGAATTGTGAGAAAGTTTTCTAAATGTTAATTCTTCAAAATTGTGAGTTAACATCCTGCAATTATGAATGTATTTTTTCGCAAAACATTTATAATGCAAAATTCTGGTTTTATATTTAGCAATTCTGAGTTTATTTTGCAATTCAGAGTTTGTATTTTGCAATTCTGAGTTTATATCTTGTAATTCTTTGTTTATATTGTGAAATATGATTTTATATCTCATAGTTTTAGGTTTTTATCTCGTAATTCGGAGTATATTTCTCATAATTTTGGGTTTATATCTTTCAATATCTGAGTTTATAATGCAAAATTCTGAGTTTATTTTGCAATTCAGAGTTTGTATTTTGCAATTCTGATTTTATATCTTGTAATTCCAATCGTTTATATTTTGAAATTCTGAGTTAATATGCAATTCTGGGTTCATATCTTGCAATTCTGAGTTTATATTTTGTAATTCTGCGTTTATATCTCAAAATCTTGGGGTTATATCTCACAATTCTGAGTTTACATCTCGCAGTTTTGTGTTTTTATCTTGCAATCTTGTAATTCTGAGTTTATATCTCATAATTTTGGGTTTAAATGTCACAATTTCAGTTTATATGTGACCCTGGAGCACAAAAGCAGTCTTAAGTCGCTGGGGTATATTTGTAGCAATAGCCCAAAATACATTGTATGGGTCAAAATTATAGATTTTTCTTTTATGCCAAAAATCATTAGGATATTAAGTAAAGATCATGTTCCATGAAGATATTCTGTAAATTTCCTACTGTAAATATATCAAAACTTCATTTTTGATTAGTAATATGCATTGCTAAGAACTTCATTTGGACAACTTTAAAGGTGATTTTCTCAATATTTTGATTTTTTTCACCCTCAGATTCCAGATTTTCAAATAGTTGTATCTCGGTCAAATATTGTCCTATCATAACAAACCATACATCAATGGAAAGCTTATTTATCAGCTTTCAGGTGATGTATACATCTCAATTTTGAAAAACTGACCCTTATGACTGGTTTTGTGGTCCAGGGTCACATATCTTAAAATTCTGAGTTTATATGCAATTCTGGGTTTATATCTTGTCATTCTGAATTTATATCTCATAATTTTGGGTTTATATCTCACAATTCTGAGTTTATATCTTACAATTCCGAGTTTATATGCAATTCTGGGTTTGTATCTTATAATTATGAGTTTATATTTTGTAATTCTGCATTTATATCTCAAAATTTTGGGTTTATATCTTGTAATTCTGAGTTTATCTCTTGCAATTTTGTGTTTTTATCTCACAATCTTGTCATTTTGGGTTTATATTTCGCAATTCTGCGTTTTTATCTTTCAAATCTGGGTTTATATTTCACAATTCTGAGTTTGGATCTCACAATTCTGATTCTTTTTTCTCTGAATTGTAAGAAAAAAGTCAAAATTGTGATATATAAATTCAGAATAGGATGGAAACAAGCTTCCATAATAAACTAATCACTCACAAGCATCCGTGCGTTTGTTTGCACTCAGAATAACCCACATTTTTGTCTTTACATGGTAAAACCTTTGTGTTACTCAATGATCAAG
This sequence comes from Tor tambroides, assembly GCA_021397915.2. NCBI lineage: Eukaryota > Metazoa > Chordata > Actinopteri > Cypriniformes > Cyprinidae > Tor > Tor tambroides. The sequence goes on along the minus strand of JAFVLL020004499.1, from coordinate 63,748 downwards.
GCAAAAACAAAACGGAAAAAGGCAGCAAACTGAAATCTACAGAAGAAAACAGATGCAGACAGACCCCAAGTGTGAAGACGCCCCATCTAAAAGCCACTCTAATGCTCTAATGAAACCTTCACACACATGCTGCATTTAATAACATTTCCCTGACGCTTTTTATTAAAATAATACAATATTCCTTCCCCCTCCGTTCCCCCCGAGCAGGTGGGCACCAGCCCCATTCCACCTGTTGTTCCAGTAGAATATTTCATCCCCCGGGACGCAGAACACTCAGGGCACTGACTCCTCACCCCAACACTCGAAATATTTACCCATGAGGCCAGCTGACACAGAGCGGACCGCTGCGCTTCAACTTGCCATTTTGATCTGTTTAGACTGACTTTGAAACATTAATTTGTCAGCTAATTGACCCTTTTCACAGACTGCGATGACATGTTTACACAGTTATTAACAATAAAAATCTCCACTGCAAAAATGTTATTTTTCAAAGTCATAAAGATCATTGGAATATATTTTACAAAAAAATATTTTCTATATTCTACATTTTATTCAATGTGTTACTTGCCACAATTGTTTGTGAAATTGTAATATTCTATTTAGAAATATTAGAATATTAAAAAAAAAAATGCAAAAATTATATTTGTTGTCATTTCCATTCACCACTATAGACATTTAACCAATTATGACGACTTCCGCTTCTGAGAACCTTGAAAAAGGGTGGTAGGTAAATAAATAAATAAATACATTTTAGATTTTTAAAGACTGCTACTACTGCTTACATTATTAAACATTAAAAAATTTGTTTATAAACGCAAATTGTGCATAGGAACTTCTTGACAAAACCAACATTTTAGTAAAGGAAAAACATTAACTATGAACTCCTTCAATAGTGTTTAAAAGCATCCCATAATGAACTTCACGAGGTTAGCTGATTAATGTCTAGTTATCAAATATATATATAGTTTTCATTTGTGTCACATCATGTTTTGATCACTGCATCATTCCCATACTTCCATTTGTGTCATTTCATAGTTTTCATTACTTTACTATTATTCAGCCATGTGAAAAACGGTCAGAATAAAAAAAAGAGTGCATGCAAACCTTTGTTTACACAATTATTAAGTATACATTCATTGTATTATTATACTTTTTTATATCATATGCATTTTCCAAACGTATTAAATTGGTTTATATGAAAAAAAAAAACACATGCAGGCATTTGCTGCTATTTACAGGATCAAATTGAAGTAAAAGTTTATATTTGCGGTAATTTGCGCAACAATTAACGAACTGAGACGCGACACACGCGCGCCTATGACGCGATTAAAGTTCCTCAGAAAGTTTCCGGCCGTTACGCAGGAAGTCGCTCCGGCGGAGCAGAAAAAAAGAACGCGGGAATTCGGGAAAAAATTCCAACAATTCCAAATATTCCATTGTTACATCACATTTCGTCATCACGTGTCAGAATAACCACTTCAATGAGCTCGTTTCGCGGCTTTTCTAAAATATCGCAATGTAAGGAGAAGATCTGCAGAGTTGTACAAGTTCTGCTACTTACATAAAGATTTAGAATTTTAAATAACTGTCCAAACAAATGCCACTATGAAATATGTAAATAAACAGAATTCTTACCTGTCTGCAGGAACAGTAGGGAAAATGAAGTGTTTTGGGGGTAAATTCTGCCTGAGTGACTGGAAGCGCGCAAGGAAGGCTGGAATTTCAGGAATTGGCTGCAGTATAACGTGAGGAGCGGACAGGAGGGGAGAGAGGAGGGAGGAGGGAGGTGTGAGGGGAGGTCCCGGGTTTGAAAAGGAAAAAGGAGCAGTCTTGGTGTGGAGAGAAAAGGAAATAAGCCCGGATCCAGAGGGATTCACATTGTTCTGGTCATTACGAGAGACAGCTGTGTCCTAAAAGTCCTGGAAAATTATCCTGAAACAGTGTCAAGACCCCTCACACTTTCTTTGTGTTAAGCATTAAAAGATGGTATTAACCAAAAATAGTAGTATAAAGACGTTTATATATATAGTATAAACAAAAATATGGTATGTGTATATAATATGCATATTCTTAAATGTAATTATTCTTAAAATAATTAGCACCATATGGTGCTGTAAATAGTAATGCGTTGTGTTTTTCTTCAGATGAATGAATTAAATACGTTTAGAAAATGTATATAATTTAAAAAAAGATGTGTGTGTATACATAGGCTACATATACAGTGTAAATATATATATATATATATGTGTGTGTGTGTGTGTGTGTGTGTGTGTGTGTGTGTATGCATGTATAGTTATTTCTTTAAAACGTTACTCGTTTTACTTTGAAGTAAATACCATAGTACATGTATAATTGCTTTACTACTAATTACTACTAACACTGCTGGCCTTTTTAAGGGTAAACACTCTTTTGGAGAATTGCAGAAAAGTTAAGTCATGGTATCGGATGGGCTTTTGATATATACCATGGTACTCAATTAATGGCATATTCATATAATAAGATATTTACATGCTACTCCATGGAATAAAATTAAATTAAATTAAATTAAATTAAATTAAATTAATGGAAAAGCTGTTTTTGTTTGGAAAGTGTCCATACTTTTCCTGGTGTAAAAGCAATGGGAAGTTTCTCAGATTAGACATGTTGTTTTGTGTCCAACAGATTTTGGAGCCCTCTACAGGACACAAACAAAACTCCACCTAAAACCAAACCCAAAGGTTAGGAGGCTTGGAGAAGCATCCAAATCCATGGGACATCCTGTGCAGTAAGAAGATGCCTGTAAACATCCAGCAAACAAAGTACATGATGGTGACACCACATCCAAGACTCCAGAACTGAGCTCCAACAGAAACTCAGGTGACTAGTCAGAAGAAAACAATCCAGATAAAATCTTATTAAACACTGTTTATTAAGCACACTTACAAAAATCAAGTTCAAAGTAACTCTAGTGGTGTTCCTGTAATGCAGAGAACACCTCCAAACTCCAACTTTGTTCTGGTTTCGTTCAAGAACCTTTCCTGTAATAATAATTCTAGAACAGTTCCGATCCTGCAGTCCCAAGATTCTAGATTTCCCCCCGTTTTTAAACACAGAACGAATCTTCATTCAGTCACAGTGGCGGCGTGTTTCTCGGAAACCCGAAGCGGTCGGCGGTCTCGTGTCTGTAACATACTACGATAAATAGACTATGACAAACTAACAACATCATTTTGATTTTAAGGGAATCATATAAAGTTTTACAGAGGAAGTCATAAAGGTCTTATTATTTCTAGCAAGAATATAAATTAATTTATAGCCTCCTGTTTCAGAAGAAGTTGTACTCTATTTCTTAAAAATGTTTGAATGTAGAAAACGAGAAGAAAGAACTGTACAAGGCCGCTTCTGTTATGGGTTTCAATGAAGTCCTTTAAGGTCCGTGTGGTTTGGGGGACTAGAATGGACTCTACAGTGTTTTCCATTGCCTTTGGTCCTCAGGTCCTGTCGGGTCGCTGTAGACCGTCCTGCTGGTCTGGTGAGAGTGAGTCTAACATACACATGCTACACGGCTAGTTTTCACTTTTTGGACAGGAATTTCATCTTGTGTCCTAAGAGAAAAGAGAGAGGAAAGAGAAAGGCTCAAAATCCCACTCAAAAACATATTTCCTTCACAAATACAAATACTGGTCCATCAGACTAAGGCTGTGTTCAGAATGGAATTTTGCATTTTTAGTCCCATTTTTTTCTATTCAAGATCACAGTAGATATTGCTTCCAGTTTTGCGTTGTGGGATATAGTATTTGTGCTCAATGCAAAATAAAATAAAATAAAATAGATTTCTTATCAAATATATAAGGAAGAAATTAAAACAAAGTTTATTTTATTATATAATTAATATAAAATGTTTTATTTTAATGTAAATTCTTTGATTTGATTCTTTAATTAGATCTGCAGGTGAGACGTTACCTAAACCTTTGAGGAACTTGTTGACGCCTCTGTTCTCACTGCCTGGCAGAGAATCGAGGTAATCCTGAGCCCTCATCTCAAACAAACCTGTTCAAAAACACAGTATGGCTGTTAAACACTATACTAGAGAGACAAAACTCACATATAAATTGGATTCTCCCAAGATTCAGAACCATTCAAACCTTTCAGGCCCTGCCTGCGAAACTCTCTTTCCTGCACAAACCCCGCAAACATCTGCGTCTCCATGAAGACCTCCAGGAATCTCCGCAGGCTCTTGGAGGAGACGGCCTTACGGAATGCCTCTCGCTGGAAGGACGAAGGAGTCGGAGAGGAGGAAGATGAGGCGGAGGATTCTTCATCACGGTCACTGCCGCCCATAAAGAGTGAGTAATGACCCACGATCTCCACGAAGAACCGCACAAACGCCTCCGAAACCACACTGCTCAGAGAACTGGGCTCTTATGAAAGAAAAATGAGACAGGATGGTTGATTTGTTGTCCAAGAAGTAACTAGTCCATTTAAATACTGAAAATACTGAAAAAAACTGTGTGTGTGTGTGTGCTCTTAATGCATCGTGTTTCCTTCTGGAGCATCAGTGAATGTTTGAACTTTTTTTTAATAGTTGTGTTTGAATCCCTCAATTGTCCTCAGTGTGAAAAGATGGATCTCAAAATCATACAGTCACTGCTGGAAAGGGTTCAAATATGCAAAAGATGCTGCAGGACATGGGGGATTTTACTGAAGAACATTGCTCAGTTTAACTGTTCAGAACAAACAAGGGACTCATGAACAACCATCACAAAACAAAAAAACACTCCTAGATCATCCAGGTAACCACACACAGTATTAAGAACCAAGGGTTCTTAACTTTTGCAGGGGGTTATTTTAATAATTTCAGCTATTTTTTTGTCTTGTGGACTATATGAATACATCTTTTATGTAAAATATCTTACTCAGGACTGTACTAAATAAAAAATAACATGCATTTTGTATGATCTCTCTTATATAAATAATTCACATTTTCACAGATTCTGCAAGGGAAATTTTCGTATACCACATATATACACTGCTCAGAAAAATTAAAGGAACACTTTTTAATCAGAGTATAGCATCAAGTCAATTAAAATTCTGGGATATTGATCTGGTCAGTTAAGTAGCAGAAGGGGTTGTTAATCAGTTTCAGCTGCTTTGGTGTTAATGAAATTAATAACAGGAGCACTAGATGGGCAACAATGAGACGACCCCCAAAACAGGAATGGTTTTACAGGTAGAGGCCACTGACATTTTTTCCCTACTCATCTTTTCTGACTGTTTTTCACTAGTTTTGCATTTGGCTAGGGTCACTGTCACTACTGGTAGCATGAGGCGATACCTGGACCCTACAGAGGTTGCACAGTCAGTCCAACTCCTCCAGGATGGCACATCAATACGTGCCATTGCCAGAAGGTTTGCTGTGTCTCCCAGCACAGTCTCAAGAGCATGGAAGAGATTCCAGGAGACAGGCAGTTACTCTAGGAGAGCTAGATAGGGCCATAGAAGGTCCTTAACCCATCAGCAGGACCGGTATCTGCTCCTTTGTGCAAGGAAGAACAGGATGAGCACTGCCAGAGCCCTACAAAATGACCTCCAGCAGGCCACTGGTGTGAATGTCTTTGACCAAACAATCAGAAACAGACTTCATGAGGGTGGCCTGAGGGCCCAATGTCCTCTAGTGGGCCCTGTGCTCCCTGCCCGGCACCGTGGAGCTCGACTGGCATTTGCCATTGAACACCAGAATTGGCAGGTCCACCACTGGTGCCCTGTGCTTTTCACAGATGAGAGCAGGTTCACCCTGAGCACATGTGACAGACGTGAAAGGGTCTGGAGAAGCCGTGGAGAACGTTATGCTGCCTGTAACATCGTTCAGCCTGACCGGTTTGGTGGTGGGTCAGTGATGGTCTGGGGAGGCATATCAATGGAGGGACACACAGACCTCTACAGGCTAGACAATGGCACCCTGACTGACATTAGGAATCGGGATGAAATCCTTGGACCCATTGTCGGACCCTACGCTGGTGCAGTGTTTCCTGGGTTCCTCCTGGTGCACGACAATGCCTGGCCTCATGTGGCGAGAGTATGCAGGCAGTTCCTGGAGGATGAAGGAATTGATACCATTGAATGGCCCCCACGCTCGCCTGACATAAATCCAATAGAACACCTCTGGGACATTATGTTTCACTCCATCCGACGCCACCAGGTTGCCCCTCAGACTGTCCAGGAGCTCAGTGATGCCCTGGTCCAGATCTGGGAGGAAATACCCCAGGACACCATCCGTCGTCTCATTAGGAGCATGCCCCGATGTTGTCAGGCATGTATACAAGTACGTGGGGGCCATACAAACTACTGAGTACCATTTTGAGTTGCTGCAATGAAATTTCAGCAAAATGGACTAGCCATTTTGGCTATGGACTAACTTTGATTTTCGGGGTGTCTTTGAATTCAGCCCTCTGTAGGTTGATAATTTTAATTTCCATCAAACGATGTGGCATCCTTTCATTCCTAACACATTACCCAGTCCATATCAGTATAGATATCCAGCATGATATTTTTCCCCATTGAGATCTGATGTGTTTTAAAAGTGTTCCTTTAATTTTTTTAAGCAGTGTATATATGCCCAAGATCATTACATTTTCTCACAATATGGTGCATTTTATAGCATTTTTGCTTTCAACAAGCATTTGTAAGGTGAAGAAATCTTGTATTATCACTTAATCAGCAGAAAAACTGCCACAAACACATGATTCCTGTCTTCATCTGAGCTAGATTACAACTATTTGTTCAATTTTCAGCTGATTTTCACATGTATGACATTATGCCTAAACCTGATTTTAATGTTAGAATTATGAAAACTTTGAATTATCCAAACAGTGATAGAAAATGACAGATTTTGTGAAAAAAGAAAAACTTTTTACATTTGACTGCTTTTGTTATTTTAAAAATTGTAGTTAACTAAAAGTATAACTGAAACTAAAACTAAAACCATAAAAATGACATTACCTGAAATAAATGTTCACTGAAATAAAAAAATATTTTAAAAAAATTCACTTAGATACCAAACAACATTCCTCATTTTAATTTAGCTGACTTTAATTAATTTAGTAAATTTTAATTTAACTTGATGTACTAAAGTAACTAAAAATATAAAAAGTATATAGACATATTTAAAATAAAAACTTCTAAAAATGTTAAAAACACAACAAAATTACTACAATAACTAAAATTAAAAAGAAAAAAATATAAAAATAAAAACTGATTCAAAATATTAATAAAAAATATAATAGTATCTTAATGGTACTAAAATATTTTAATGCATTATGTCTTTTCATAAATAACTGTAACCATATATGCATTATAATATTTGAGGTTTGTTTGTCATGTGTTTTAATGCATTATACTTTCTAAAGGTATAACAATGAATAGATAAGTATTATAATGTATTTTAACTGTGGTTACAATTATTCATGAGACCATACAATCAGGGGTAGACTTAGTGATTTGGGGGCCCTAAGCAAATTTCAGGTATGGGGCCCCAACACAATACCTATATGCTCTTTTATGCCAAGCTATAACTAGTTTATTAACCCCTTCACAAATTAACTAAATAATTAGTCAACCTGATGCTGTTCTAAAGCCATATTATCTTTTTTCGGAACACCAAAAAAGACATTCTAAAAAAAAAATTGCACTTGCACTTCTCCATTTAATGAATTGTAAATTTCTTCAATTTTTTTACAAAAAGGATTTAAATGTCATAATTATCCCATGCAACTCGTTCCGTATTCCAAGTGCTCTGAAGGCATACGGTAGGGTCTGCCGAGAAACAAATCGAAAATGTAATCTATTATTAAACGAGAATCTCCAGTCATTGCATGCGTGCATTTATACAAGTGCACGGCATTTCGCGCCGGTACACATAGGAAAAGCACACGAGTGAGTCATTTTGAAACATCACGACAAATAAAATCAAGACAATACATTATACTTTCTTCTCTGAGGTTAATATATCTGTTCTGAGACAGTCAGACACTATTATACAGCTTAGAATACGTGCAAAGAGCGCTCCGTCTAATACTAAAAGCTGTCTCTCACTTCAATTCATCGCGATCTTACGATGTTCCGTTAATAAGCTCTCCGCACAATGAATCTCTTATTTACGTCGTATCTACCTACACGATGTTATAATGAGAGGATTCGCCAGCTTGCCAGAACTCAGCACCTGACAAAAAGTCTGCATTTTGAGCGGTGAGTGAACATTTGACGCTCTCACAAATACACAGTGGAGCGTTTGCCAAACATGTTTCACCAATATCAGACGGGGCCCCCTGATTCCCTGGGGCCCTAAGCGGCTGCCCCTGCATACAGTGCATTATAAGGTGCATTACAAGGCATAATTAATGCATTAAACTACTTTTATAATGCATTATATATAAAGTGTTAACAAATCTGCATTCTTATTTTGTGAAAAAAAAACTACATGATGGAAAGTTTTCATTGATATTTTTAACTCAACATTGTTAAATTAGTTAATATTAGGCCTTTTTTGCAAATCAGCAGATGTTTTTTGGACAGTAAATTACCACTTGGATTATCCGCCACGTCACATGCCAGTTCCTTCCTCCGTTCTAGAACGTGTTCAAGAGCGGCCTGGAGTTTATGAGGCAGAATTGAGTCCTCATCGTCCATCTGAAACAGGAAACACAAACACATTTACTGTGTTTCATCATCAAAACGCAAAACCAGCCTAAATAAAAAACAAAAAAAACTACTCGACTATCGTACCTGGCGCAGGAAACGACTGTTGCCAAGGTCGACCACCAGGACCTGAAAGAGAGCAGAGGACACAGTGATGTCATTTCCTCCCGCACTGGCGATCTCAGCCTTTCCCCTATCTCAGCTATTGTCAAGAGGTCATAGGTCAGGGCCGCCCACCTGAACAGGAAGTGCTCAGAGAGAAATATTAGAAATGTGTCTGGCCTCTGATCTTCTCTGTAAAAGAGCCCAATCCGGTTCTTTTGTCCATCCATAAATGTATATATAGAATATTAACACCACATCCTAAACTTTATTGGCATCGTTTCCTTCCCACATTAGTCATAATGAGGTGTAACACTCAAGAGGTCACAGGTCAAACAGCTGAAAATAGCTTTGGAGATACTCTCTGGCTATGTTCCTAACAGCGTACTACCATATCAACTGTGTTACTTGAGCAGTGTGCAGTGTGCAGCCTGTGTGTCTGCCAAAATGTGCAGTACACAACCAGAAAACTGCATGGAATACTCGATCCCACAATGCAATGCAATTCCAATCTTTGTCTTGACTCATTATTTGAGCAAACTGTTAAAAACAAAAGCTAAATATGTATTTCTGGTATTTGTTTTCTAAATGTGCAACATAAGTGAAACGCTTATGGTTGCATACTGCATACCAAAGGTATCATTCTAAATGAAAATAAGGAAATAAACGTACAATAAATAAATAAATAAATTAATTAATTAACTTATTTTTTTTAATTTAAACTAAAATAAAAAACATTGTTATGACTGAAACTAAATATAAAAAATATATATACAAAAAAAAATATATATATATATATATATATATATATATATATATTTATAAAGATTTATAGATATAGATATGGAATACTCTGTCCCACAATGCAATATATATATATATATATTATTTATATGTATATATATATATATATATATATATATATATATATATATATATATATATATTTATTAGTTAGCATTCTAAATTAAAACAAGGACAAAAACTAACAAACAAAATAAATAAATAAATAAATAAATTGTTAACTATTTTTTTTATTTAAACTAAAATAAAATACATTGTTATGACTGAAACTAACTATAAAAAATAAATACCAAAAAAAAAAAAACAAATACAAAAAAATGTTAAATATCAATCTTTCCTACTGCAGAAATTGTGTTTTATTGTATGTATTCGTGGTGTCTCACCTCCTCTAGCGGGAGCTCTTTGAGACGGGCCAGAGAGCTGGAGAGCAGCCCGACTATGAAGGGGGTTGGCGTACAGACGATGTCCATCATGGATGGTGGCAGAACCGGGATGTACGTGTGCTGCCAGGTGAACGGATACAGCAACGCCACCATGGCATGACAACATTTAGAGAGGGTGCTAAAGAGAAAGAGACAGGGATATTTATTAGTCATATCGACATGACTGTGCTGACACATTTACTCCAGCAGATGGCAGCAAAGAAGAATCAGTCAGCATTGCTATTGCTTATTCTTTGAATACCTTGTAAATATTGCAGAAATGAAGTAATAAAAGAAATAACACAGGATATTTTATATAAAAAAAACCAATGACCATTAGGACCATTATGATTTTTGCATTGTGACATTTAATTGAGCACATTTTCCCTTCCAAATTTTCATTACTGTACTGCAAAAACGTGATTATTTTAATTAATTAACTAATACTAATATAAATCATTTATTTTCATTTTTCATGGGAATTTGAAAGGATATTGGCAAATATAGACAATTTTTATTTTTTGGTGTGAAATATGACTCATTAAGTTACTCATTAAGATTAAAAAAATAGATGTTTTCCAAAAATAAATAAATAAAAATAAAAGAAAGGAAAGACAAATATAAATATATTTAGTATTTTTCCATTAGCAGATTTGAAATAATAACAAGTCCAATAAGAACAATAATGACAATCAATAATCATTATTATCAGTTTATTATTGTTATAAAAATAAATATTTGCATTAAAATATAAAATAAATTAGAATAAAAATCAATTTTTTAATCCAATGTTATTATTCAACATTGTTCAAAATAAATAACAATGAGAAAAACAATCATTATTATCAGTTTATCACTCTTATAGAAAAAATACATATTTTATTCAAATAAATATAAAATAAATTAAAATAAAAAATATGTATTTTTAATTCAATGTTATTATTGAACATTGTTGAAAATAATAATAATAATGAGAAAGCCAATCATTATTATCAATTTATCATTGTAATAAAAAATATTTATTTATTTATGGCAGTGTGATTATTAAACATTTTCACTTGTTTTCAGCGAATGTATTATTTTACTTCTTATTTTCTAACAGCTATTTTTGCTTTGTAATCTTGATGTCTTCAGTCTGTGAAGAGCTGTTTTCATCCACGAAGAACTCAGTCTTTACTCATTAGGATGCAGATTTCTTCTCTTATTTGCGTGACGACATATAATACGAATCTTGTGTCAGTGATCTCTTCCTGTGTCCATTGAGATTTCTTTCTCCAGCTCATCTTGCTCAACACCGTCACAAATGATCTTTTTATGGAGGATGCTGGTTTGATGATCCCTACGAAGGGACCCAGCTCTCATTACAGGCCCAGAATGTCATGTGAGCGCTAGTCTCTCTCTTTTTCCATAGAAAAAATCACTGGGGTTAACTTTTGTTCCCAAGGCGACTATATAACACAACAGCATTTTTTCCATATCTGTCTTGAGCTGTGAAAAACGGTTCCACAAGCTGTACTTTTTCCCCTCTTGCTGTGTCATATCTTTTCATTCTTCCCTTGTCCTCTTCTGGGTTCACGCACAAACACACGTGTGCGGTTTTTAATGTGAACAAACCGCAGCTTGACACACTACAGTCAATGATCCATACATTTATCATGTATCTTTTGAATTTGAATGTGTATTTGACCTTATGAATGCTGATAGACACCATTTACACAAGTGGACATCCAGAACAAGCACCGCCTACTCACCTGTCAATCATCCTCTGTATTAAAACAAGGGTTCTAAACTTGGTTATATTGCTGGTTGAGAGACTGAAAACAGGATTGGAAGTGACACCAGGTGTAAACGGGTCGTACCTGAGTTTATCTGCGGTGAAGATGACCCTTCGCTCCAGCAGAAGAGAAGCAAACACCCGCAGAAGCAGACGCAAGCTCAGAGAGGAAAACAAACACTCGAAATCCACGTGCTCCAGACGGGAATCTGAAGGCCGACATAATTCTATCACCTACGGAAAGAGAGAGAGAGAGAGAAACGGGATTAACTTTGAGGCTCAAACTCGTTTGTCAAGTTGAAACGTTCACCTTAGATTTATTTTCAGCCACTTGCAAGGCCTTTTATATACTGACCTCTGTTCCTGAACCCGGCAGAAAGTTCTTAATGCTGATGGTTCTGCCCGGCGCTGGGAACGGAGCCTCCATAATTCCTCTCATAAACGGCTGGACCAGAGCGGGGGAAATGGCTCGTCGCTTCTCTACCTCATCCAGAATCTACATCAGACAGACATCAAAATACGCCTCATCTTTTTAATGTTACCACGATTTTAATGTCCTGAATCTACAGTTTTTTGTTTCACCACTTTATCTTATTCATTATTGCCCCCCCCCCACCTATACATTATCCAAAATAATTAAATAAATATAATAGTAGTACCAATGAGAACAACAAAATTGTCAGATTATCATTGTAATAAAATTTTTTTATAAATTTTGCCCATTTTGTATGTTGATACATTATTCAACATAGTTCAAAATAAATACACTACATTTTTTAATTAATGAATTAATAATAATAATAATAATAATAATAATAATAAAACTTGTCTGTTTATCATTGTAATAAAAAAAAAAAAAATTAACATTAAATAAAAACAAACAAAAAAAAACTAAATAAAATAATACCGAAAAAATAACAAAAATAAACAACAACAACAACAACAACAAAATAATAAAATAAAATAAAATAAGTCTTTAGGGTAAGATGTCTATGGCTAAAATAAAATAAAATACAAAAATAAAATAAAACTAAACATGCCTTTAGGTTAAGATGTCTGTGGCTAAAATAAAATAAAATAAAATAAGCATGTCTTCAGGGTAAGAGGCCCTACAGGCTGTAACACCTATGGCTTAATGTTGATTATGATATAAAAATAAAAAATACAAAAATAAAACAAAACAAAAAATAAAATAAAATAAAATAAAAACGATGAAAGCAGAGAAACAGAGAAGCACAAGAGAATAAATGCACATGAAGCTTGACTAAATGATTAATGAATGGGCAGATGAAATACCTTAGAAAACAGATCAAAACATCCCAATCTGCTCACAATGCAGTAGACTTCAGGTAGACGCCTCCCTTTACCACTGGGCTGTAAACAGAGACACACAAAACACTGATGAGACTCCCAAAAAATGAATTTAAAACACAAATAACACTTATTTCTGACTGTTGACTAGAAATCACTCATATGCAACCTAATGAGGTCATGTGACAATAATGTAAAAGGCTACTGTTTGAAACTGCAGCATTTTTAAACAAAAAAGGCACCATGTACTATGCAGTATTGGATGAACAGTTGGTTATTTAATTTTGAAGCCCATTCAAATTTTGTAATAAATGTCTAGCCTGTAGAAAATATCCTCTAAATTGTTCTGAATAAATGTTTTCCGCAAAATGAGAAATAAAGAGCAGCTCACCAGTAAACGTCGACAGTAGCCAAATCTTCGGCTCCCATCTTCTCCAGTTAAGACGAACGAGAAGGTTTCGCTATAATGAACAGATTCGATTCCAATGAGCAAATGATTCCCAAACAGCACAAAAAGCAGTTATTCCAGCAAATAGCAACAAATGTGCTTCTAATAGTTATTGAGGTTGCTTTTGTAAGGCTGTAAACCATGTGGATTCGATACCTGGGGAAATTGTCCACAGGTGCCCAGTCTTTAGCGTCAGGAAAACAGAACTGTGGAATGACTTTCAGCTGGTCTTCAGCCTCTCGCATAAACTTGAAGCTTCGCTCCAACTAATGAGGAAAAAGAATCAGGAACACAGATGCATGAACGTCTCGTGCTGATCTTTTAAGCCCAAATAGATCATATTTGTTCTGTAGCACGTTTTTGGAAGAAAAATGTTTGTACCTTGAGAGGGAACTGCTGTGTGACTTCTGGTAAATACGGCACGCCGGCTTTGGTCTTATGAAGAGCCACAACCAGGAAGTACTCAAACAACTTCCTCTCCTGAAGTTCCATCAAGTCTCGCTCCAGAGTGCGATATCGACCGGTTTGCCTCAACATGGACTGGACCGACACTAATCTCTGACTGTGCGCTAAAATGGATGATGATGAGGAAGGATAAACAGAAAAGTATGATGTCTTACCCCATAGAATTCATTGTAAGTATATTAAAGTAATAGATCACACAACAAGGAAAATTTGCTGAAAATGTACTCACTCCAAGGCCATCCAAGATGTAGATGAGTTTGGTTCTCCATCAGATTTGGAGAAATGTAGCATTACATCACTTGCTCGCCAATGGATCCTCTGCAGTGAATGGGTGCAAACAGTCCAAACAGCTGATAAAAACATCACAATAATCCACACCACTCCAGTCCAGCAATTAATGTCTTAAGAAGTGAAAAGTTGCATGTTTGTAAGAAACAAATCCATCATTAAGGTGTTTTTAACTTCAAATCATCACTTTCACCAAAAATCCGAGTCCTCAATCAATAATACTGCTTTTTTCAATGAAGAAGTCGTCTCGTGTGAATCAGGAGAGAAATATGCACAAATCAAGCACCGTTTACAAGCTAAAACAGTCCAAAACAGATCTACCCAAATGGATTATGGACTCATATTTTGGCCAGAAGCAACGATTTAAAGTTAAAACGTCTTGATGGATTTGTTTCTTATAAACATGCAGTTTTTTGCTTCACCATATGTTAATTGATGGACTGGAGTGGTGTGGATTACTTGTGGATTATTGTGATGTTTTTATCAGCTGTTTGGATTCTCATTCTGACGGCACCCATTCACATCCATTTGGTGAGCAAGTGATGGAATGCTAGATTTCTCCAAATCTGATGAAGAAACAAACTCATCCACATCTTGACCTGATGGTGAGTAAATTTTTGTTTTTGGTTGAACTATTCCTTGAATGTAAACTTGAAATTCAGTGGTAATTGACATTAAGCCACAGACGTTAAAGCCTGTAGGGCCTCTTACCTTTCAGTTTCTCCTCTGTGTCACTTTCAGACTCGCTGTTTTCGTCTGTCACTGTACCGGAGAAGAGAGAGAGAGGTCAAAGGTCACTAGAGAATCGGTATGCAGGTATTTGCAGAGACATATTTCATGCTTGAATGTACATGTGTACACTATAACGTAACATAATTCTATCATCCCTGGAAAAATGGGTCAAACGCAACTGACCCAAAACTGTAAACGTGTCCATAAAGCTAAGTGGATGCACATGTGGCTGGGGCCCAGACTGTTTCACAATTCAATGCATGTGGATTAGGCTGTAACTGCAACAAATACGGTCATGGCACTATTGTCCAAGGGTCATGCAATGACTACAGAATGTAATTCTTACAATTCGATATAAAAACTGTATTTTTTTAAAGAATAAATAATAAAGAATAGAATAGAATAAATAAATAAATAAATAAACAAACAATAATAAGTGTTTGCTTAATAAATAAAAAATAAATAAAATTAAAAAAAGCAAAAAAAAAATCTAAACAAACACATTTGTGTTCAATAAAAAAAGAAAGAAACTAAGGAAAAAAGAAAGAAAAGAGTATAACCCAATTTTCTGGGTTGTGCAATGGAATAGAACATAAATTAATAAAAGAGTAAAAAGTAAAAATACAAATTTACAAATGCTATATATTTATATACACATATACACACACACACACGCACATATATATATATATATATATATATATATATATATATATATTGTGACGAGTCGGCT
>JAFVLL020004499.1:0-47896 GCA_021397915.2 Tor tambroides | reverse complement strand
ATATATATATATATATATATATATATATATATATATATGTATAATATTATAATAATGGATAGTCAGTTTTAAGTCATATAATAGTTTTGTGTGATTAACAGATGTTTGGGAAACCACATTAATATTTTTACTCTTCTCTTACTATTCTGTGGTGCTGTTATCACACATCCAAGACTCTCATTGGCTGCAAAAGCAAATGCATAGAGGCAGAAGGGAAGAGGCATACCGTACATCTTGCCCTCATCGGAGAGAATGATCTTGCGTCGGCCGCAGGGCGGATAGATGGCCAGCGCCTCCTGAAAGCTCTGTTCGATGTCCGGACTCCACACGCCCTCCGCATCGTTCTCCAGAGGCTTATCCAATCCCTCGCTCAGCTCCTCGCTAGCGCCCCCCGGAGAGGACGCTGATACCCACTCGGACGACAGGGTGGTGGTGGAGAGCAAAACACCCTAGCAGATACTGATGGGCCGGCTGAGGCTCTGGAAACGGCCCTGGCGGGTAAATGACGGGCTTTTCCAGGTCTGAAACAGGGCAGGTGCTCAATCCTATGGAAGAGAGTAAGCTTAGTTAGAGTTGCATTGGATTAAATGGCTCAGATGATATGGAAACACAGTAAAATACAACGAAAATATAGCTGCAATCAGCAATTACGTGCACTGGAAGGCTGAACAGGCTGATTTGTTCATCGCACTCACAGTGGTTAAAATTTAGCTAAAATTAATGCACAGTTATAGCTTTATAACTTTTAGATCAGTAGGTGGCACTGTCAACACATTTTCGTGATACTCTCATGGGCATATATTGATGATGCATAAAAAGATTTGTGTTAATACATGAAAGCATTGCTAAGACAATTCCTGATTTTCTGTTTGGTGTCTTCGCAAGCAAGTTTATTAAGATTTATTGGTAAACTGTTGGTGAATGTTAAATATTCGCTAAGTAAATTTTGTGAGACATGGTCTAAAGGTTCACCATTTTCCCAATAAACCTTAACAAAGCTGCTTGTGTGGTAACACTTCCTTCAGTGAAAAAAATCATCTCCTGTTGCTCTCTCACATCAAAATAAACCCACATTTAGAACTGTTTTCACTTGTAAACCGTGCTTGATTTGTGCATATTTCTCTCCTGATTCAGATAAGACTACTTTTTCACTGGAGAAAGAATATTATGAAGTTAAAAGGCTTTAATGATGGATTTGTTTCTTACAAACACACAGGTTTTCGCTTCATCAGATATTAATTGATGGACTGGAGTAGTGTGGGTTACTTGTGGATTATTGTGATGTTTTTATCAGCTGTTTGGACTCTCATTCTGGCGGCACCCATTCACTGCAGAGGATCCACTAGTGAGCAAGTGATGCTACATTTCTCCAAATCTGATGAAGAACAAACTCATCCTAATCTTGGATGAACTGAGGGTAAGTAAGTTTTAAGCAAATATAAATTTTTGGTTGAACTATTCCTGGGTGGACCATTCAATGGGAAAAAACACTCTATTTGCTATTACATCACCCAGATTAGCCGCTGCTATTGCAGATGTTGCTATATTGAGTTGTAGCACAACGATGTTGTCGGCAGGGATCCAGACTGGGATATCATCACGGCGTGAGTGAGACGACCCCCAGTCATCACAACGCTCCCCAGACTCCATAATCCTACTTGGAAAAAGCACCTTGGTTCCGAAATCACATTAGGAGGAGACAGAGTGACACCGCGTCTGCAGACATGTAACCGCAATGAGAAGCGGCCTGCAGCCAGAGAGGGCTATTTTAAGAGGTCCGCCACAAACGGACCTGATCAGGGGTCCCTCGATACAAAACACACACTCTTTGCTATTCAAACCTCAGACTTTATGAGTTCATAAGAACTCAACTTGAGGAGAGATCACTGTAAATGATTAGTATTCCACACAAATGTATGTTTTCTGCTGGAATTCTGGGAACTGTGGTGTTTGTGAGTGTGTGTACAGGAAGACTAGAGCCACTGAGCAACAGTGCGTCATGCTCGCGTCTGACTCAATCACCCCGTTTTCCTCTGAGCTCGACTTCCTGTTCAAAAGTCACAGATCAGACCAAACGCCCTTGAGTTTCTTAATGAAACTAATGCTTCATGCAGAACTGAGTCCAAAAATGAATTATTGCTCCATTTCACGTTTACACACTTTTTAGAGAAGTGTGTAAAGATGTGAAACAGAGTCACTGCATGCATTTATAACGTGCAATAAAACGCTAATAACTACAAAAAAAAATACAACAGAAAACTCGACTGTATTTACATGAGAAGTTTATTTTCTCTGCTTCGGATGTCAATGTAAACTGGCATATGTAAAGCCAAAATGGAGAAAAAAATCAACATGTGCAGACCAAAGAGTCAGTGTTATTTTAGAATTATTTATATACTATTATAGTATTTATTAATATCTTGAATTAGCTTTTATTTCTAGATTTTTAGTTTTCATACAAGTTTTCAGTTTTAATAATCTTGTTATATGCTTTTGACATTATTTTTTCTAAAAATATTTCTATTAAGTTTTAATTTTTTATTTTAAAAACTTTAATTGTATTGAAGTTAGTTTGCCAAGGCAACACATCTCATTTTCATTGATGTTTAGGTATTTCATGTTATAGTTTAGTTATAGTTTTAGTCAACACTAACAATACCAGCACTTTCTGAAAATCTAAAAATTTAGCTTCACCCAGCTTTTATTTTTATATTTTCAATTTTAATACAGGTTTTCAGTTTTAATAATTTTGTTATGTGTTTTTGGCATTATTACTTTTTCTAAAAATATTTCAATTAAGTTTTCTTTTTTTTTTTTTTTTTTAAACTTTAACTTTATTTGAGTTAGTTGCCAAGGCAACATTTCTAATTTCCATTTATGTTTAAGTATTTCATGTAATATTTATGTATGTATGTATGCATTTTATTTTGTATTATTTAATTTAATTTTATTTAAATGACCTAACATGATTTTTAATAGTTTTAGGCAAGGCAAGGCAAGGCAAGTTTATTTATATAGCACATTTCATACACAGTGGTAATTCAAAGTGCTTTACATAAAAGAAAGTGAAATAGTCATTAAAAATAATAATAGTTTTAATAGTTTTAGTCAAAACTAACAAAAACCTGCACTTTCTGAAATTTTTTTTTTGCTGGACGTTGCATTTTTTTTATCATTTTGCTGTTGTCGCCATTTTATGCACCATGCATTAAAGTGATTTTTTCATATTTAAAATATTTTTTAGGTTTTTATATTGTGGCTAAGAAAACCCCTTAACTGTGATAAAATCACAAAACCCTTGGAGGGTTATTGCTTTAGTTTATCACGTGTTTATATGTATTTATATATACACAAAACAGTAAAGGTTTTAGGGAAAATGAATAGGATAGTTTATCCAAAAATGAAAATAATGACATCAGTTATTCATCTTCTTGTTGTTCCAAACCTGTATGATTGTCTTTCCTCTGTGGAGAACAGAGGGGAAAAAATGACATTTTGAGAAATGTCTGAGTTTTTTCTTTTTTTTCTTTTTTTTTGTCCATTCAATGAAAGCCAATAGGGGTTCAATGTTTTATGGTTCCCAGTGTTCTTTAAAATATCTTCTTTGTGTTCCGCAGAAGAAAGAAAGTCGTACAGACTTGGTAAAAACACGAGGCTGAGCAAATGACTACATAAATCCTCTCTAGTTGTACACTCACACACTCACACATACAGTACATTCACATGTGTGTGTAACTCACATACAAAACAAACACACACCATATAAACAAACATAAACACACATAGACACACAACAAAATCCACTTTAATCAGAGCTGGAATGTAAAGCTGAGAGTCGCTGTGAACCTACACACACACACACGCACACACGGGATATTAGCTATGGGCCGTACATTAATTTAAAGCTCATATTGTTTAACAGTGGTGTTGTGGCCGCAGGGGCTGGTCAGCTCTGATCAAGAGTTCCTGACACACAGCGAGTGTCTCGTTAGTGTCTCTAATAACGCTGTGTTAACGTGATAATAGCACTAAAACAACACAACTGCCTTTAAGCTTAAATGTGGCTAACGCTGCAGCAATGCAAGTACAACATTATTTTAATGGTAAAAATACAGATATGTTACAGATTTACTGCACTAAACAAATGTATAATGGTGCTACCATAGTTTCTCAGACAGTACCGTGGCATATATTAACGTATTACCATTGCTGTACCATGGTCCCACTAAAAGGCAGTAACACAGTACTTCTTGTTGGCTTTCCTTAATATCTATTATCAATTAGCTCTGCAATACACAAATGATGAAAAAGTCTCTTTCATATGTTTGTGTTGTATATGAGCTGTTGAAATCCAGGATTAACTTTGAGAAGCTGCTTTGTGTGTTTAACTTAGGCACAACTCCTAATCTCAGTAACACAATACACACATGAAAGCAGATATTCACACACTTACACACACACACACACACATGCAGACAGCCTGCTGTGCGTGTTAGTTTTTGAATAAGACACAGTGATTTCAGTCAGACACATGACGTACTGTCAGATCAAATCTAGAGCGTTCTATGGCAACATCCTACAATCAAACCTTCCCCATTTGCTTTAACTGAGAAAAACACAAATACTGATCACAACACAATACAATATAGAAGCTTGTTTCCGCCGTGGAATAAAAAAAAAATCACATGTGAAAACACGTTTGTCAATGGCAAAAAGTGAGCAGATGTAAACTAAGAATTGTGAGAAAGTTATCTCACAATTCCTCAAAATTGTGAGTTTATATCTGCAAATTATGAGTTTATTTTTCACAAAAGTTTATAATTCTTTGTTTATATTGTGCAATTTTGAGTTTATATCTCATAATTTTGAGTTTATGTTATGTAATTCTGAGTTTATTTTGTGCAATTCTGAGTTTATATCTTGCAATTCTAAGTTTATATCTCATATTTTTGGGTTTATATCTAGCAATTCTGAGTTTATTTTGCAATTCAGTTTGTATTTTGCTATTCTGATTTTATATCTTGTAATTCTTTGTTTATATTGTGAAATTCTGAGTTTCTCGTAATTTTGGGTTGCTCTCAATTCCAAGTTTATATCTTGCAGTTCTGTTTATATCTTGCAATTCTGAGTTTATATTTTGTAATTTTACATTTATATCTCAGTTTTTGGATTTATATCTCACAATTTTGCATTTTACAATTCTGTTTGTATCGTTCAATTCTGGCCTTATATCTCATAATTTTGAGTTTATATCTCAAAATTCAGAGTTAGTATCTATCTGGGTTTAAATTGCACAATTTTGATTTTTTTCTATGAATTGTAATAAAAAAAGTCAAAATTGCGAGATATAAACTCTATAAATATATATTCATAAAATCTTTTTTTGTCCCGTGACATTAGAAGGTAAAACCTTTGTGTTACTCAATAACGGAAAAAGGCAGCAAACTGAACTCTACAGAGGAAAACAGACGCAGACAGAGCCCAAGTGTGAAGACGCTCCAACTAAACGCCACATTATGGAGCTCTAATGAAACCTTCACACAGATGCAGCATTTAATAACGTTTCCCTGATGCCTTTTATTAAAATAACACAATATCCCTTCCCCCTCCCTTCCTCCCGCGCCGCAGAAAGACCCCGAGCAGGTGGGCACCGGCCCCATTCCACCTGTTGTTCCAGTAGAATATTCCTTCCCCCGGGACGCAGAACACGCAGGGCGCTGACTCCTCACCCCGACACTCGAAATATTTACCCATGAGGCCAGCTGACATAGAGCAGACCACTGCGCTTCAAATTGCCATTTTGATCTGTTTAGACTGACTTTGGATCATTCATTTGTTAACTAACTGACCTTTTTTCACAGACCGTGATGACATGTTTACACCGTTATTAACAACATAAATCTACACTGCAAAAAATCATTTTTCAAAGTCATAAATAAAGATTATTGAGTATATTTTACAAGAAAATATTTTCTATATTCTACCTTTTATTCGATGTGTTACATAATTGTTTGTGAAACTGATTCCATTCACCACTATAGACATTTAACCAACTATGATGACTTGCACTTCTGAGAACCTTGGAAAAGTGTGGCTTGTAAATTAATTAATTAATTTTAGAACTTTAAAGATTTATATTATTAAACATTAAATTTGTTTATAAATGCAAATTGTGCATCTTGACAAAACCAACATTTGAATAAAGGAAAAACAACATTAACTGAACTCCTTCAATAGTGTTTAAAAGCATCCCATGATGAACTTCATGTTGTCAGCTGATGAATGTCTAGATATCAAATATATATGTGACCCTGGAGCACAAAACCAGTCTTAAGTCGCTGGGGTATATTTGTAGCAATAGCCAAAAATACATTGTATGGGTCAAAATGATCAATTTTTCTTTTATGCCAAAAATCATTAGGATATTAAGTAAAGATAATGTTCCATGAAGATATTTTGTAAATTTCTTACCGTAAATACATCAAAACTTCATTTTCGATTAGTAATATGCATTGCTAAGAACTTCATTTGGACAACTTTAAAGGTGATTTTCTCAATATTTAGATTTTTTTTGCACCCTCAGATTCCAGATTTTCAAATAGTTGTATCTCAGCCAAATATTGTCCGATCCTAACAAACCATACATCAATGGAAAGCTTATTTATTCAGCTTTCAGATGATGTAGAAATCTCAATTTCGAAAAATTGACACTTATGACTGGTTTTGTGGTCCTGGGTCACATATAGTTTTTATCACTTTACTATTATTCAACCATGTGAAAAATAGTCAGAAAAATAGTGTGTGCAAACCTTTGACTTGTAGTGTAAACAAACAAATAGTCCGTAAAACTCAAAGCACATAAAGTGAAAACCTACACATTAAAATAAGTAAATAATTTGTAATTTTGAAATGAATAACTACTATTTAATAGCAGTGGTCTGACTAGAGAAACAGGCCTACATAAATAAACACTGGATTAAAATAATTCAAAAATATTATTTTATATAATACTATTAATTATTGTTATTTTTATCTTAAAACAAAACACACAAGACAATCGATAATAATAATAATGTTTCCACAATTATTAAGTAGACACTTTCATTGTATTATACTACAATTTTTGTATTATATAATTTTTTTCAAACGTATTAAATCGGTTTATATGAAGGAAAACACCTGCAGACATTTGTCACGATTTACAGGATCAACCTATAGTTTAAGTTTCTAATCGCGATAATTTGCGCAATAGTTAACGAACTGAGACGCGACACACGCGCTCGCGCCTCTGACACGATTAAAGTTCCTCAGAAAGTTTCCGGCCGCTACGCAGGAAGTCGCTCCGGTGGAGCAGGAAAAAAGAACGCGGGAATTCGGGAAAAATTCCAACAATTCCAAATATTCCATTGTTACATCACATTTCGTCATCACGTGTCAGAATATCCACTCGTTTCGCGGCTATTCTGAAATATCGTTATGTGAGGAGAAGATCTGTACAGCTCCACAAGTTCTTGTAGCTACTTTACATAAAGATTTAGATTTTTAAATAACTGTACAAACACATGCCACTATGAAATATGTAAATAAATACATTTCTTACCTGTCAGAAGGAACAGTAGGGAAAATGAAGTGTTTTGGGGGGTAAAACCTGCCTGAGTGACTGGAAGCGCGCGAGGAAGGCTGGAATTTCAGGAATTGGCTGCAGTATAACGCGAAGAGCGGACAGGAGGGGAGAGAGGACGGAGGGAGGGAGGGAGGTGTGAGGGGAGGTCCCGGGATTGAAAAGGAAAAAGGAGCAGTCTTGGTGTGGAGAGAAAAGGAAATAAGCCCGGATCCAGAGGGATTCACATTGTTCTGGTCAGTATGAGAGACAGCTGTGTCATTAAAGTCCTGGAAAAGATTCCTGAAACAGTGTCAAGACCCCTCACACTTTCTTTGTATTAAGTACTACCTAAAATAATAATATAAAGACGTTTCACATGTATTAAAAGGTATTTATATCTACTTAATGTGTTAAAAAAAATAAAAATACGGTGGGTGAGTGGGTGTGTGTGTTTATTAATGTATATACATGGTCCTGTAAATAGTCATGTGTTGTGTTTTCCTTCATTTGAACGAATTTATTACATTTATTTTGAAAATGTGAGACGTTTAGAAACGTGTGTGTGTGTGTGTGTATGTATATAGGCCTATAGTTACTTGTTTATGAGGTTACTCGTTTTACTTTGAAGTACAATTTAAATTATATAATACATGTATAATTGCTTTACTACTAATTACTACTAACACTGCTTGTCTTTTTAGGGGTAAACACTCATTTGGAGAATTGCAGAAAAGTACAGTCATGATATCAGATGATATTTTGATATATACCATGGTAGTCAATTAATGCCAAATTCATATAAGATATGAATCGCTACCCCTAGGAATTTAAAAACAAAAAAACATGGAAAAGCTGTTTTTGTTTGGAAAGTGTCCATATTTCCTGGTGTTAAAGCAGTGGGAAAACCTTTTTTGTTTTCCCATACTTAAGTTTCTCAGATCAGACATGTTGTTTTGTGCACAACAGATTGTGGAGCCCTCTACAGGACACAAACAAACCTGCACCTAAAATCCAAAGGTTAGGAGGCTTGGAGAAACATCTGAATCTAATGCTAATGGGACATCGTGTGCAGAAAGATGCCTGTAACATCCAGCTAACAAAGTACATGATGGTGACGCCACATCCAAGACTCTAGAATTGAGCTCTAACGCAACACATGAATTCAGGTGATCTGGCAAAGGCTACTCAGTAGAAAACAATGCACATAAAATCTTATTAAACACTGTTTATTAAGCACACTTACAAAAATCAAGTTCAAAGTAACTATAGTGGTGTTCTGTAATGCACTTAAAACAGAGAACAAACTCCAACTTAGTTCTGGTTTCGGTCAAGAACCTTTTCTGTAATAATAATTCTAGAACAGTTCGGATCCTGCAGTCCCACGATTCTAGATTTCCCCCCGTTTTTAAACACAGAACCAAACTTCATTCAGTCACAGTGGCGGTGTTTTCTCGGAAACCCGAAGTGGTCGATGGTCTCAAGTTGTAACGTACTACGATAAATAGACTATGACAATCTAACAACATAATTTTGACTTTAAGGGAAACATATAAAGTTTTACAGAGGAAGTCATAAAGGTCTTATTATTTCTAGAAAGAATATAAATTAATTTATAGCCTCCTGTTTCAGAAGAAGTTGTACTCTAGCTCTTAAAAATGTTTGAAATGTAGAAAACGAGAGAAAGAACTGTACATGGCCGCTTCTGTTATGGGTTTCAGTAAAGTCCTTAAGGTCCGTGGTTTGGGGAACTAGAATGCACTGAACAGTGTTTTCCATTGCCTTTGGTCCTCAGGTCCTGACGGGTCGCTGTATCCCATCCTGCTGGTCTGTTTTGGGTCAGACGATCTGGTGAGAGCGAGTCTAACATACACATGCTACATGGCTAGTTTTCATTTTTTGGACAGGAATTTCATCTTGTGTCCTAAGAGAAAAGAGAGAGGAAAGAGAAATGCTCAAAATCCCACTCAAACACAAATCTTTAATTCCTTCACAAATACTGGTTCATCAGACTAATGCTGTTCAGAATGGAATAGCAGCTTACTGCAAAGTGTATACTAAAAGCTATTTTGCATTTTTAGTCCCATTTTTTCTATTCAAGATCATGGTAGATATTGCTTCCAGTTTTGCATTGTGGGATATAGTATTTGTGCTATATGCAACATAAAATAAAATAAAACAAAATAAAAATTCTTTATAAAATATATAAGGAAGAACATAAAAACGTAAAGTTTATTTTATTATATAACCAAAAACCATATTTCATATTAATGCAATATACTTATTTATATATATATATATATATATATATATATATATATATATTAATATAATTATAATATTTTAAGTATATTATTTTATATATCAAAGAATAAATATTTTATTAAATATTTAAGCATTAAATACATAATTAAATACATAAATATTTATTTATTTATTTATTTACAGCACGTCCCGACAACCGTAACCCTGAAAATGAAATGTGGAGGAAATGAATGAATGAATTAATTAATTAATTAATATTTTTTATTCATGCATTTATGCATTTATTCATGCATTTATTTGTTTTCAATTATTTAATTATGTATTTAACAATGTATTTATATATTTCAATATTTATTTAATTTTGAGTAATTTGGCCCTCCATGTTTATATGTTTATTTTGATGTATATTTATATTATTTGTATTTTGCATAGAGCAATGTGTGGAATTTCTGTATCCCAAAATACAAAGCAGTAAATAACTGGCATAAAATGATATATAATAATTATATAAAATATATATTTATTCATTTACAATAAGCTATTATATAAATAAAATATCATATTTTCCAATAATAAAATATACTTAATATACGTTTTTTTTTTATTAATATAATTATACTTAAAATATTTTAAGAATAATATTAATTTCAAGCTAGATTGATCAGGATATTCTATATATACAGAAGATATGCATATACAGCAGAAACACCATGTCATTCCAAACATGCCCTAATTCTTTGATTTGAGTCTTTAATTAGATCTGCAGGTGAGACATTACCTAAACCTTTGAGGAACTTGTTGACGCCTCTGTTCTCACTGCCTGGCAGAGAATCCAGGTAATCCTGAGCCCTCACCTCAAACAAACCTGTTCAGAAACATAGTATGGCTGTTAAACACTGTACTTTAGAGACAACACAGTTTAAAAAAAAAAAAAAATGTATTTCCCAAGATTCATAACCATTCAAACCTTTCAGGCCCTGCCTCCGAAACTCTCTTTCCTGCACGAACCCCGCAAACATCTGCGTCTCCATGAAGACCTCCAGGAATCTCCGCAGGCTCTTGGAGGACACGGCCTTACGGAAGGCCTCGCGCTGGAAGGACGAGGGAGTCGGAGAGGAGGAAGACGAGGCGGAGGATTCTTCATCACGGTCGCTGCCGCCCATAAAGAGTGAGTAATGACCCACGATCTCCACGAAGAACCGCACAAACACCTCTGACACCACGCTGCTCAGAGAACTGGGCTCTAATGAGAAAAATTAGAAAAATCAGGATGCTTGATTTTTGTCCAAAAAGTGACTAGTGTGTTAAAAGACATACTGAAAAAAATATTATTTTTACATTTGACTAATTTTGTTGTTTTGACCATTATAGTTATCTAAACTATAACTGAAACTAAAACCAAAAAAATAAAATAAGTTAACTGAAATAAAATAAACGTTACCTGAAATAAAATAAAATCATCTTTTTATTTCACCTAGATGCTAAGACAATATTTCTAGGTTTAATTTAGTTAACTTGATGCACTAAAATAACTTAAAACTAAAGTGTAAAATGAAAAAGAAAACAGAAAATCTAAAAATTTGATTTTGAAAAGTTTGAAAAAAAAAAAAAAAAAATTCAAACTATAATAGTATCTAAATGATACTAAAATAATGCTGTTGTTAAGTGCATTCATTTGAAAAATCTTCTGTAACACTTATAGCCTTTATGTGTTATAAAGGTATTCATAATGCACATTGTAATGCATTATATCTTTTCATAACTGTAACCAAAATTAAAATGCATTATAATATTTGAAGATAGGTTTGTTGTATGTTTTTACGCATTAAGGCGAGACACCCCGGTTGAATGTGGTAAAAAAAAAAAATAATAATAATAACTAACAGATATCACCATATTACACAGTTGATTGATTACATTAAGAATTACAAACATTTTTTGTATTAAATGTTTTCTGAAATTCTATGTTGAAATATGCAAATGAGGTGTTATCTAATTAAATATGTGCTAATGTTCATAAATTTCTACAACAAAAATCTCAACATTGGATGAAGCCAGGTTCAAAATCCTTGTTTCATTTTTTGTTGACATATTAGACTAGGATTTTGGATATCTTTTATCACGCCATAAAATGCCATAAAAAAAAAAAAAATCAGGGCAGGAAAAAAAAATATTTTTTGCCATTTTTTAGGAATAAAATGTTGTATAAAACCAGGCAAATTATATATGAACAAATCCCTCTGTAAAAACCTTCAGAATATAGATAGTAATAAAACTGTCAAGTTTGGTGCGTGCAAGTTTTACTGAAGTGGAGATTTTTGAGACAAATCTCATTGAGAAAACAGCCTTTAAAGATATGTATTGTAATAGAAATCTACAGACACAAATAGATAAAGTGCTATAAAAGAAACACTTAAAGGTGTATTTTGGATGTTTTCTTTCCACTTGTCTGAAAAAAAAACTTTATGAAAAGACAAAAAATCTCAAAATTGAAAAACTATTTTCGCCTGCAGTGTCTCGCCTTAAACTTTATAAAGGTGTAACAATGAATAGATAAGCATTATAGTGTATTACAACTATCACAATTATTAATAAGATCATACAATGCATTATAAAGTGCATTACAAGGCATAATGAATGCATTGAAATGACTTTTACTTTTATAATGCATTATATTTATAGGATTTAAATAAAGTGTTACCAACTTTCTTATTTTGTGAAAAAAGTACGTGATGGAATGTTTTTATTGATATTTTGAACTCAGCATCATCAAATGAGCCAATATTAGGCTTTTTTTGCAAAACAGCAGACATTTTTTCCGAGATGGAGGGCTTTGTTATCTTTCTAACCCCTGAATATTAGAGATCGGACAGGAATTTACCGCTAGGATTATCTGCCACGTCACACGCCAGCTCCTTCCTCCGTTCCAGAACGTGTTCAAGAGCGGCCTGGAGTTTGTGAGGCAGAATCGAATCCTCATCATCCATCTGAAACAGGAAACACAAACACAGATTTGTTTTGTTTCATCATCGCAATGCAAAACCAGCCTAAATAAAAGACCAAAACTACTCGAGTACCGTACCTGCCGCAGGAAACGACTGTTGCCAAGGTCGACCACCAGGACCTGAAAGAGAGCAGAGGACACAGTGATGTCATTTCCTCCTGCATTGGCGATCTCAGCCTTTTCCCCTATCGCAGCTATTGTGAAGAGGTCAGAGGTCAGGGCCGCCCACCTGAACGGGAAGTGCTCAGAGAGAAATATTAGAAATATGTCTGGCCTCTGATCTTCTCTCTAAAAGAGCCCAATCTGGTTCTTTTGTCCATCCATAAATCTATATAGAATATTAACACCACATCCTAGGCTTTATTGGCCTCGTTTCCTTCCCACATTAGTCATAATGAGGTGTAACATTCAAGAGGTCACAGGTCAAACAGCTGAAAATAACTTTGGAGATATCCTCTGGCTATGTTCCTACCATATCCACTGTTTTACTTTAGCAGTGTGCAACCTGTGCATCTGCCAAAATGTGCAGTATACAACCAGAGAATTGCACTGAATACTCTATCCCACAATGCAACGCAATTCCAATCTGTTAAAAACAAACAAAACTGTTGAAGAATGCTAAATATGTATTTTCTTTAAATGTACAACGTAAGTGAAACGCTTATTATTGCATACTGCATACCACAGTTATGATTGTAAATTAAAATGAGGACAAAAACTAACAAAATAATAAAAAAATAAATGAAGTTAACTTAAATATTTTTTTTAAAATTTAAACTAAAATAAAATACCGTGTTATGACTCTGAAACTCACTATAAAAATATATAAATAAAAAATAAACATGACTGTAATTTATTTCATAATAACGAATAAAAAAATGAATTAAATCAGTTCTTTTCAACATATTCTATAAGTATGATTTATTCATTTAGACAGTTCACTCACACACTGAAGTGTTTGCAGCATTTTCTCACATCAAAATAGAAATGGGATAATGAGGACATATTCTCAATTCTCTATTTATCCCTTAATATAAAAAGTAAAACTAAAATAAACTATACTGTACAGAAAAAAAAATTTAACTTATGAAATGCAATCTAAACAAGAACTGACCAACAAAATTAAAACTAAACTAGAGAGACAAATTGAAAATGAAATGAAAATAAAATACTACATATAAAAATTTATAAAACGGTTAGTTCCATTCCTCGATTCTGATTGGTCAGCAGCTGTGTTTTATTCACGATACAGCACGGCTATGACCGCTTCACCCAACCGTTCTGTGTATCACTGAGCAACACCCTTAGCAACCACCCTTAGCAACATAAACAATCAATAGCATCAAAACTGTTTAATGTATTATGTAGTAGCTATTATGTACAGAATTAACTGTTTGCTATTTATTTAATGAAGTATGAGTGACCCCTGCTGGCGTTATGTTGCATCTTTCATCTTTAATTTTGAGACCCCGCCCTTCCCTCGTCTAATAAACGCTTCTCACGCGGAGATGTGTTGATGTGTGTGCGGCGCGCGTCTGTGTGAAAGACTACAGTTTCCGAAGTGAGGAGGGAATATTACTGAATTTATTAGTTTTCTGTTTCAGGTATGATTCTGTATGTCCATCAGTTTACACTGTAATGACGCTTGCAAACTCGCGCTCTGCCGCGAATCGGTCTGTTTTAAAACTAAAAGTGAGAAAACAGACGTTTTCTCATGCTGAGAGATAAGCAGACGTATGTGTGTGAGAAAATATTATATATGGTGTTAAAAAATAAATGACACAGCGGATGATAGGAGCTCCTATTCTCTGTTTTTATTTAAGCTCCATTAGATGAGCGGCATGTTCGGAACATTCTCTTGCGGTTTACTGTTGCTGTCAGGATCTATTTTTTTAGCGGATGGGACAGCATTTAACGAACTTGCTTCAAAAAAGTAACATTTCAATACATAAATTTTGGGTTTTAATATTTTTTATTGTGTGGTAACCGTTTTATAAAAACGCTTCGCGTCGTGCCTAACAACGCCCTTCAGCCGTGATTTATTCACGATACAGCACGGCCTCTCGTACCTTATTGCTTACGTAAAGTATTACAACCTTCCTGTATACTGTCACACTCACTATTAAAAAAAGAATACAGTATACAGTACATATTGCACAAAAAGTACATATATATATATATATATATATATATGTGTGTGTGTGTGTGTGTGTGTTTGTAATATATTTGTTAATAATTCAATTTTTTTTAAATATCACTCTTACATACTGACATACTGCAGAAATTGAGTATTACTGTATACATTCATGGTGTCTCACCTCCTCTAGCGGCAGCTCTTTGAGACGGGCCAGAGAGCTGGAGAGCAGCCCGACTATGAAGGGGGTTGGCGTACAGACGATGTCCATCATGGACGGCGGCAGAACCGGGATGTACGTGTGCTGCCAGGTGAACGGGTACAGCAGAGCCACCATGGCATGACAACATTTAGAGAGGGTGCTAAAGAGAAAGAGACAGATCAACATGACTGCGCTGGCATATTTACACCAGCAGATGGCAGCAAAGAAGAATCGATCAGTGCTGCCTGCTAAAGCAGACATCAGCACTATTGCTCATTCTTTCAATACCTTGTAAAGGCTGTAGAAATTAAATAATACAAGAAATAACACAGGATATTTTGTATAGAAACCTGTTCTAGGGCAATTATGATTTTTGCATTGTGACATTTCATTGAGCACATTTTCTCTCCAAATTTGCATTACCATACTGCAAAAAAGGGAAAAAGAGAATATTTTAATAAAATAAATAATAATAATTATTATATTAGTGCTGTCAAACGATTAATCGCAATTAATCGCATCCAAAATAAAAGTTTTTATTTACATAATATATGTGTGTGTACTGTGTATATTTATTATGTATATATAAACACACACTCATACAGTATATATATATTTTAAAAATATTTGCATGTATTTAAATGTACATATTTATATAATTTATATTATATATGAATATATTTAATATACAAATATAACATTTTTCTTAAATATATACACATGCATGTGTATATATTTATATATACAATATCAATCATTATTATCAGTTTATCATTTTAATAAAAATATATTAAGTATAAAATTTTTAGTGCAGTGTGATTAATAATCATTTTCACTTGTTTTTACTGAATGCATTATTTTATTTCTTATTTTCTAACATCCATTTTTGTTCTGTAGAAGAGCTGTTTCATCCACTAAAATCTCAATCTTTACTCATTAGGACGCAGATTTCTTCTCTTATTTGCGAGACGATTCTTGTGTCAGTGATCTCTTCCTGTGTCCATCGAGATTTATTTCGCCAGCTCATCTTGCTCAACACTGTCACAAATCATCTTTTTAGGGAGGATGCTGGTTTGATGATCCCTAAGAAGGGACCCGGCTCTCATTACAGACCCAGAACGTCATATGAGCTCTAGTCTCTCTCTTTTTCCGTAGAAAATAACATCGGGGTTGACTTTTGTTCCCAAGGCGACTATATAACACAACAGCATTTTTTCCATGTCTGTCTTGAGCCGTGAAAAACAGTTCCACAAGCCGCACTTTTTCCCTTCTTGCCGTGTCATATCTTTTCATTCTTCCCTTGTCCTCTTTTGGGTTCATAATCTGAACAAACCCCAGTTTGACACGCTTCAGTCAGTGATCCATGCGTACTTTTAACTTATGAATGCTGATAGACACCATTTACACAAGTGAACATCTAGAACAAGCACCGCCTACTCACCTGTCAATCATCCTCTGTATTAAAACAAGGGTTCTAAACTTGGCTGTATCGCTGGAAGAGATACCTCAGACCGTATCGGGCAGGTGTAAATGGGTCGTACCTGAGTTTATCTGCGGTGAAGATGACCCTTCGCTCCAGCAGAAGAGAAGCAAACACCCGCAGAAGCAGACGCAAGCTCAGAGAGGAAAACAAACACTCGAAATCCACATGCTCCAGACGGGAATCTGAAGGTCGGCATAATTCTATCACCTACGGAAAGAGTAAGAGAGAGAAACAGGATTAGCTTTGAGACTCAAACTCGTTTGTCAAGTTGAAACGTTCACCGTAGAATTCCAGAAGTTATTCCCAGCCCCTTCCAAGGCCTTTTATACACTGACCTCTGTTCCTGAACCCGGCAGAAAGTTCTTAATGCAGATGGTTCTGCCCGGCGCTGGGAACGGAGCCTCCATGATTCCTCTCATGAACGGCTGGACCAGCGCGGGGGAGATGGCTCGTCGCTTCTCTACCTCATCCAGGATCTGCATCAGACAGACATCAGCATACACGTCATGTATGATCTGTTTAATGTCTCCACGATGTCGTGAATTTACAGTTTTTTAAATCACTTTTCCATTTTCTTATTTTACTATAAGTTTTATTATTTTACTACAAGTTCAAAACAAATAAATATAATAATAATAACAATGAGAATAACAGTAATTATTGTCAGTTTATCATTGTATTAAAAATATTTTTAAATTAAATTTTTGCCCCCCACCCATACATTATTCAACATAATAAATTCTAAATAAATACATAAATAAAATAACAAAAAATAAACAATAATAATAATAAAAACATTTATTTTTATCATTGTAATAAAAAACAAATTAATTAAAATAAAACAAAAACAAACTAAAACCAAATGATCAAAACAAAACATGCATTTAGGGTAAGATGTCTGTGGCTAAAACAACATAAAATAAAATAAAATAATTAAAATACATAATAAGCATGTCTTTAGGGTAAGAGGCCCTACAGGCTGTAATGCCTATGGCTTGAATAAAATAAAATAAAATAAAATAAAAGTCTTTAGGATAACACCTATGGCTTATCAAATACCACTAAAACTAAACTAAACTAAACTAAGCTACGCTAAACTAAAATAGATGAAAGCACCAACACAGAGAAGCATAAAATAAAATAAAATAATAAAAAAAATTAATTAATTAAATTAAATTAAATTAAAAATAAGCATGTCTTTAGGATAACGCCTATGGCTTATCAAATACCACTAAACTAAACTAAGCTAAGCTAAACTAAACTAAACTAAAACAGATTAAAGCACCAACACAGAGAAGCATAAAATAAAATAAAATAAAATAAAAATAAATTAAATTAAATTAAATTAAAAATAAGCATGTTTTTAGGATAACGCCTATGGCTTATCAAATACCACTAAAACTAAACTAAACTAAACTAAAATAGATGAAAGCACCAACACAGAGAAGCATAAAATAAAAAATAAATAAATAAATAAATCAAATTAAATTAAATTAAATTAAAAATAAGCATGTCTTTAGGATAACGCCTATCAAATACCACTAAAACTAAACTAAACTAAAAATAAAATAAAATAAAATAGATGAAAGCACCAACACAGAGAAGCACAAGATAACAGATGGCACATTGAACTTGATTAAATGCTTAAAGGTCAAATGAAATACCTTAGAGAACAGATCAAAACATCCCAGTCTGCTCACAATGCAGTACACTTCAGGCAGACGCCTCCCTTTACCGCTGGGCTATAAACACAGACACACAAACGACTGATGAGACTCCCAAAAAATGAATTTAAAACACAAAATAACATTTATTTCTAACTGCCAACTAGAAGTCACAACCTAAATGAGGTCACATATGACAATGTGCCATTTTTAAAAAACAATAGGCAGCATATATTGTGCAGTATTGAGTAAAAAGTTATTTAATTTTGAAGCCCATTAATATCTCATACATGTTTTGTAATAAATGCCTAGCCTGTGGTAAATGTACTCTACATTATTTAGAATGAATGTTTTCTGCAAAATGAGAAATAAAGAGCAGCTCACCAGTAAACGTCGACAGTAGCCAAATCTTCGGCTCCCATCTTCTCCGGTTAAGACGAACGAGAATGTTTCACTATAAAGAACAGATTCAATTCCAATCAGCAAATGATTCCCAAACAGCACAAAAAGCATATATTTCAGCAAATAACAACAAATGTGCTTCTAATAATCATTGAGGTTGCTTTTGTAAGGCTGTAAACCATGTGGACTGGATACCTGGGGAAATTGTCCACAGGTGCCCAGTCTTTCGCGTCAGGGAAACAGAACTGCGGAATGACTTTCAGCTGGTCTTCAGCCTCTCGCATAAACTTGAAGCTTCGTTCAAACTAATGAGGAAAAAGAGTCAGGAACACAGATGCATGAACGTCTCGTGCTGATCTTTTAAGCCCAAATAGATCATATTAGTTCTGTAGTAGGGTACAACGGGGCTAAAGGCACACCTTAAGAAAAAATGTGCTTTTCACTGCGCCTAAAATGTATAATTGCAGAATATATACGTTTGTATTGAACATTAAATGGAGCAACAGATTTTGTGTGAAAATAAGTCCTACAAGTTGTTTATTTTGTTTAAAAACCTTATTGAGGTGGCAAGAGGGGTTTTTTACCCCACACACGGGGCAAAAGGCACACAGTATTGATACAAATACTTCAGCTAAAATAATGTTTTTTTTTAATAATGTCTAAGTTAATACTTGTTCAAAACAATCACTTTAGCAAAGTGTGTACTATTTTCTTTATTTTGAAAAATAAAAGAATTATTTTTTGTTCAATAAATATATTGTAATTAAAATATGTTCATATAAAAAAAAATGTTAAATACGTAAACAAAGTAATTTTAAAAACTAAAGATTCTGAAAGCATTGAAGGAGATCCCATAATAATTTAATATAGATTTACAGTAGTAACAACAAATTATATATTATTATATGATATGATTAATATCATGTTTTTACAAAAGATGGTTTCATTCTAAACATGGTGATTATCTCTGATATGAACACCCAACATAATATATGATATTTACCATCTGAATCGAACCATGTCATGTCAACAAATGGAAAAGTTAGCCATCTATTAATTATCATGTTAATTACTGTGTGCCTTTAGCCCCAACAGCGGGGGCGCTTTTAACCCCAAATACCATACTTTTACATATTCTTTCGTTATTTAAAAACTGAAAATCGTTAAGAAGACCTTTGTCTCAAAATATATACATTATCTCATTTGCTACTTAAATCTACAATATTTTAAAAAACATAAAATAATAGATCAAGTAGGCACAGAATCAACTTTGCGCTGCTGCGCGCGATCGCGTCAAGGATCAGCCAAATTTGCACATGCATCTTGAAAAGCGGATGTTTTGAAAAGTGCCACGTTTTTCTGCCATCTAGTGGTTTAGAGCAAAATAATATCAATATACAGCGTGCAAGGTTTATGCGCATGCTCCAAGTCTTCTTCTCTGTTTTTAGTGTATCTCTGTGGCAGAATTACAGCGCCACATACTGGTCTGGCATGTATACCACATCGTTTTGAGTCTGATTCAGTGGTTTCATGTGTACACAGATATTTCTTGAGACGACGCTGTGTTTATGGAAGAATAAGGGAAAAAAAGATTGGATTCCAAACAGATGATAAAAACATCACAATAATCGAGAAGTAATCTTCACCACTCCAGTCCATCAGTTAACATTTTGTGAAGTAGAAACCTGCATGTTTGGTTAACTTCAGGTTAACTTCAAACCATAACTTTCAGCTAAAATACGAGTCCTCAATCAATAATACTGCTTTCTTCAGTGAAAAAGTCATCTCATCTTGAATTAGGAGAGAAATATGCTCAGATCAAGCACAGTTTACAAGCAAAAATGGTTCAAAACAGCTCTAAACAAATATGTGGGAGGATTTGATGTGAGAAGACAACAGGAGATGGACTTTTTCACTGGAGGAAGCTTTATTATGGATAGAGGACTTGTATTTTGGCCAGAAGCAACCATTTAAATTTAAACCGCCTTAATGATGGATTTGTTTCTTACAAACACAGATTTTCACTTCTCAGGATGTTAACTGATGGACTGCATTATTGTGATGTTTTTCTCAGCTGTTTGGACTCTCATTCTGACGGCACCCATTCACTGCAGAGGATCCATTGGTGAGCAAGTGATGTAATGCTACATTTCTCCAAACCTGATGAAGAAACAAACTCATCTGCATCTTGGCCTGATGGTGAGTACATTTTCAGCGAATTTTCATTTTTGGTTGAACTACTCCTTTTAATGCAAACTTGAAATTCTTAATTGACATGAAGACATAGGTCTGTAGGACCTCATACCTTTTAGTTTCTCCTCTGTGTCACTTTCAGACTCACTGTTTTCATCCGTCACTATACCAGAGAACAGAGAGAGGTCAAAGGTCACTAGAAAACCAGTATGCGAGTATTCGCAGAGACATATTTCATGCTTGGATGCACATGTGTATCCTATAACGTAACATAATTCTATCATCTCTGGAAAAGTGGGTCAAACACAACTGACCCAAAACTGTAAACGTGTCCATAAAGCTAAGTGGACGCACATGTGGCTGGGGCCCGGACTGTCCCACAATGCAATGCATGTGGATTAGGCTGTAACTCTCTAGGTGCAACAAATACAGTCATCACACTATTATCCAAGGGTCATGCAATGCATACAAACTATAATTCTTACAATTCGATATAAAACATATTATTTGTTTAAATAATAAATAAATAATAAAATAAAAATAAATTAATTAATTAAAAAAAGAATAAAGAAAGCCTAAAATATAAATAAATAAATAATTACATAAAATATAAAAAAAATGTAGACAAATAAATTTGTAAAAAAAATAAAAGAAAGACAGAAACAAAGGGAAAAAAAGAGTATAACCCAATTTTCTGGGTTGCACAATGCAAAGGAACAAAAATGAATTAACAGAATATAATATATATATATAGCTAAATATATAAAATCAATTAAATGAAAAAGAAAATGACAAGGGTGAGCAAATTTTGGAATGCACTATTCCTTTAAACAGGAAAAGGTAGGTCTAAATTTAGCTAACATTTAATGTTGCCCTCACAGACCTCTTCCTGAACTGGACTCGGTTGACTGCGAGACCCTTTTCATCCTCTTCTTTCCCCTACGGGCCTCAAAGATGCCGTTGATTTTCTGCACCATCTGTTGAAAAAGAAAACAGTCAAGGCTGTTGCTTTATCAGAGACAGGCCTTCTAAGTCTTTCACAAAGGAGTTCTGAAGGAAATTACTTTTTCCTCCATTTTTCAGATTATTCTTAAGTGTCTCATCCGCCTGTCACATTTTTCTTGTATTTTTATTAGCAGTGGAAGGATGCCGAAGGGCCAGTGTCTCAGTCAGCGGTGGACCAGAACCATAAATCACTGATAAGTTAAGGTTTACACTGACTGGGCCCCTTTTTGGACGGTACCTTTGGAATTTTCCGCCGCCGTCGGTTGTAAGGATCCCCTGACAGGCACGGGGTGTCATCCGGGCTGCTGGGTGTTGATGGAGGGCTAACCCGCGACGGGGACGCAATGCTGCCATCTCTGCCGGTCTTTCGCAGTTCCAATAGCTTGAAACTACGTCGCTCTGAATTCTGCCTGAAGAAACCAGGCTTGGAGGAGAGCTGTCAATGAAAAAATTAAATTCAGAGTCAATTGCTAATTTGATTTATCAGGCTATGTTGTCATCATGTCATTCCAAACTTGTAAGACTTTCTATCTTCAAAAGCAGACGTTTTGCAGAATGTACTAGCTGCTCTTTTCAATATGATTAGCCTGTTTCCGTCACTGAATAAAAAATTTAAAAAGGGTAATTGCGACTTTTTATCTCACAATTCTGACTTTTTTTCACATTCACGAGTTCACATCTCACAATTCTGACTTTTTTCTCTGAATTGCATGATACAAACTCACAATCTGGACATTTTTTCTCAGAATTGCTTGATATAAAGTCAGTATTGTGGGATATAAATTCGCAATTGCGAGTTATAAAGGCAGAATTGTGAGATATAAACTCGCCATTCTTACATTTTTTCTCAGAACTGCATTGTATAACCTTGAAATTGTGAGTTATAAAGTGAGAAAAAAAACAGAATTTTATATTTTATATCGTTTATATCTCGCAATTCTTTATAACTCGCAGTTGCGTGTCACGCGATTCTGACTTTATATTAAGCAATTCTAACTTTATAACTCGCAATTGCAAGAAAAAAGTCAGAATTGCAAAGTCAAATTAAGGAATTACCTTTTTACATTTTTTATTCAGTGGCGGAAACGGGCTTCCATATGAGGCTGAAAAGTAGCCCATATTTTTTATTTATTTATTTTTTTCATTTATAAAGGCTCATTCACACCAAGAACGATATACAGTTATAATGATAACTATATTAGCATCCACATCAATGCACGATGATAATGTTGTTTATTATAAGTGTGCGTTACAGCTTTGTCATCTGCCGCTTTAAATGCTCAAGCTCTTTAAAGCAGTATGGATTCTGATTGCCTTGTAAATGTTTTTATCATCCATCAGCTGAAAAAAAAAAATCTTTCTGAAACTGATTCCAATTATATCATTCCTCTGTGTTGTTATAGTTGTGGACTTCAGACTTCATTATTCACATCCTTGGTGTAAACAGGCCTTAAGTACAGGTGCGTGACGTATTGAATTTTTGGGATAAACAAAGCTCTAAATGTCAGTACTGAATGCTGATATGTATGGAGAACTCGCTCTAGAGTGGAAACAATTAATCAGGAATGCAGTATGAATACCTTGGATGGGGTGTCAGGAATGGGAGAGGAAGGTGATGAAGGAACGGGATACTTGCTCCCAAGACTGCGACTTTCCAACTCTATGTCTTCATATGGGTTCTCCTTCGATGGAGGGTCTTTGGGAGGGAAAATACGTTCAAGATTATTAGCGGTGCTTGCTTAGCCATTCTTCAAAACCCTAATGCTAGATATTGATTAGCATTTTAGCATTTTGTTTCAATTAAGCCTCAATTCATTTGTCTCTTTAAGGAGAGATGATTTATACCTGGCGGACAATAAAATAAGTAGTGCTGTCAAACGATTAATAGCGATTAATCGCATCCAAAATAAAAGTTTTTGTTTACATAATATATGTGTGTGTACTGTGGATATTTATTATGTATATATAAAGACACACACATACAGCATATATTTTGAAAATATTTACAACATATTTTTCTTAAATATATACATGCATGTGTATTTATATATACATAATAAATATACACAGTACACACACATAATGTAAACAAAAACTCTTATTTTGGATGCGATTAATCGTTTGACAGCACTAAAACAAGTTAAAAAAAAATCTCAGATTTACATTTTAAAAAATGGGTCTTAAACCATATTGAGATATGAAAAACCAACTTAGGACAATAAGAAGCCACCTAGCTACTACTCAGAACAAGACTGTCAAGACTTAACTTTAGGTTGGCTTGATAAGGCATAGCCTGAAAGTTTTAAAGGATTGTAAAAGCTTAGAAAGTTTAGATAGACAGATTAGATAGATGTTAATAGCATGTTGCTAGCATGATTTAGCACATTGGTAACATGATTTATCAAGTTGTTAGCATGTTTTCAACATGATTAGCATGTTGTTAATGTTTTTAGCACTGTTAGCATGTTGCGAGCATGTTCTAGCATGATTACCATGTTGTCAGCACATTGCTAATCTGTTTTAGCATGTTGCTAGCATGATTAGCATGCTGTTAGCATGTTGATAACATATTTAACATGATTAGCATGTTGCTAGTATGTTATAACATGATTAATGTCTTGTTAACATGTTTTAACATGATTAGCATGTTACTAGCATGTAGATTATTAGCATGTTGATAGCATGTTTTAGCACGATTAGCATGTTGCTAATCATGTTTTATGCTAACACCTGATTAGGATGTTGTTAACATGTTTCTTCTAACATGATAAGCATGCTTCTAGCATATTTTAACTTGATTAACATGTTACTAGCATGTTTTTAAAATGATTAGCATGTTGATAACATGTTTCTAACATGATTAGCATGTTGCTAGCATATCGTTAGCATGATTTAACATTGCTAGGATGTTTTAACATGATTTAGCTTATTGCTAGCATGTTTTTTATTTAACACATTGCTAGCATGTTTTAGCACATGTTATTCAACTGAAGGAGAACAACTGCACACTCACTTAAGCATATTTATTAACCAACGTTTCGGCTACTAGCTGAAACGTTGGTTAATAAATATGCTTAAGTGAGTGTGCAGTTGTTCTCCTTCAGTTGATTCATATTTTTCCTTCAACTTGCACCTTATTAGGTGTGCGTTTGCCTTGCCTCGCTTGTTCTATTTAGCACATGTTATTATCATGTTGTTAGCATGAATTAGTACATTGATAACATAGGCTAGTTGCTAGGCTTGACTAGATAGATAGATAGATAGATTTGAATTTTAACAACTGGAGTTTGAATAGTCTTGACTCATTTGAACATTCCATCAATGTACGTCTATGGGATTTTTATGATTTTTAATCTTCATTTTTATGAAAACTGTAAATCTGATCAGTTCGAAAAGTTAGAAAAGAAATCAGATTTCCGTAATTTGGCTTTCTCAAGCCAACTTAAAAAGTTTCCTACCAAACAAAACAGTTTAGATTTCAATTTTAAAAAACACATTTTTATTTCTTCCATAATGACAAGTCATAAATTAGGTTTGTTGACAGTCAGTGGTGCTAGCTAACGTGGGCATATTTTTGTTAATTTCCCCTTGTCAACACTGCCTTATTTAATCCTGCTTTTCTGCGAAGAGATTTCGAACTGACGTCATGTGTTTGCTTGCTTTTGTATTCCTTTCCAGATGTTTGAAAGTTTGCCATGGAATCCATGCAAACCTCATTAGCTGCGTGTGGCATCACCAGTGGTGCTAACAAGAAGACAAACTCCTAGCGAAACCTGTCTTGGTTTGTGTGAAGAACGAATGAGCCAGAGAGAAAGAGACGGGGATGAGAAAAATGTTTGCGCGGAAGAAGGGTGTTTTTTACAGATGCAGAAAGCCTCTGTCATGTCGATTCATCCACCAGATGCGTCTGGTGGGAAGACAGTTTATGATGTTGGGACATCCAGTTCCAGAACATAAGAGAACGTACGCTACGCTCCACATTCAAAGCCATTAAAATAACTGCTTCTGGCCAGAGAAACGCAAGATCAATAGTAAACCTTCCATTATTGGAAAGTGCTATTATATAATTAGACACAACATTAATCATTACAAGAAAGAAGGACGATTGCGCAGACAAATTTACCTTGGTCTGGCTAGTAAGATTAGAGATTTATATAATCACAGATGATCAAAGTTCAATAAGAAAGCTATACTTTCTAGATTTGTGGTTCTCCATCTTTTTAGGTTATGACCAAAAAAAGGGTTACAAGTCTGATAGGATTGCAGAGAGCAGGGAAAGAGCTATGCTAATTAAGATGCTAATAAAACACTATTAAACTAACCAAACATAGTTAGGACAACAAAACAAACTGGCTTTGGAATGTCAAGAAAAAGGTTGTTGATGTCAAGGCCCTGCGTCCAGTCAATCTCTATTTTTCCTAGGCATGGATAAGACCTCACATCATGCTGTGGAGAAGACTAATGTGGGGTAACTCAAACATAGAGGACCACTGGTGAGGTTGAGCAAAGGAACACCAATGTTTGTAATGGCATTGTCTCAGTTTGGTCCTTATTAAAATTTCAAGCTCCTAGGCTTCTGGGTAATTGCTCTGTCAGGTGCAGTCAGCCAGGTTACCTGGCACCATTGTGGTGCAATGCATTTTGTTACCTAGGATATCCTCATAGACATTCTCCTCTGATAAAGTGCGAGTGAGGCCTAGCTTAGATAGCTCATAGAGATCTGCTCGACAACCTTCTGCTGTCGACTGTAGAAGATCTTCAAACTCGTAGGACTTCCTGCAGGTTGAACAAATACAAATAAAACTTCATTAAGAGAATGAGAAAGACCAAGAAGGAACCGATTAAGTCCACAGGAAATTGAAGAACTGAAGGTCCACTGGAACAACAAGACTTAAATGACTGGATTTTGGCATAATCTTAAACAGACCCCTTCAACCCCCAGGCCTCAAGATTAAGATTGCGTCACAATACCGAAAGTTAAAAATGTTTTTTCATAGATGGACTAGACTGATAAATACTACCATTAAAACAGCATCCCCATAAAGACTGAGGACGGTAATCCTTTAGGGGAGTCTTGGTTTCAAAAGATTTATTAGTGTGACATAAAAATCAGGCAGCAGGCTACTAAATTTGTGAGTTTTTTCAGCCCACGTGCCGTTTCTCCAGCTAGCATGTCTACGTATGGAATGGTCGCACTACAAACAGCAATATGAGATGAGGAATTATGGGTTTTTAAATCTTGACAAATTCACTGTATGGATCTATTAAGCTTCCAAAGTAATACATTAAAATCTATGAAAGGTGGATTGAAGAAAGGTGCTACTGATGATTCATTGAACAGTCTTAAAATTAGCCCTCACATTAGGCTGAGATAGCATAAGGAGTAGACAAGCTACTTGAAAAAAGGCATTGCCTGAATTTTATGCACATGATTGATTTAGCTTTGAGCTAAAGAAGCTAAATTTATGATACAATTTTAGTCAGACTGTATTGATGACTTGGCCAACACTTTTGGAGTGTTCAGTCATTCCATTTCAGATAGATAGGAGTTGCACGAGTTGTGCAAGATTGCAAGTAGACGCCCAGAGACAACACAAAGATGGCCACCATGTAGATTGGCTTGCATACTAAAAGGACTTTGTTATTGGTTAGATACACAAGTGAGGTACAAATGCACCAGACGCAATCCAATCCTTCAGCTCATTCTTAAAGTGACACTGGCAACAAATATCAGCCTTCTTACCTGTTATTAGTGTTCCGAGCTCGTCCGGATGGTCTTCTACAGATCCCTTGTGGTGGAGGACAGGATGGAAGGGGTGGGGGAGGTATGGAAGGTAAAGGGGGAAGATTTCGTTTACCCTTGACGAAACCGTGGTTGGCCGCAGAGTTGTTTGTCCGCGTGTGGTGTTGAAAGGTTCTTTGGGGTTTTGGCAAAGGGTTAATGGAAGGAGCTCCAGGTTCACTGTAGACGTTCTCAGAGTCCCGACTTCGAATTCTGCTGCCGGATCTCACAACATCCAGAGTCCCAAAGATTGGCTCCGCGGACCTCTTCTCTGCTTCTTCCTGCTCCTCTTTGGAAGTTTTGGCAGAAGAATTGTCTTGGCATAGACAAGGGACGATTTGGAAGAGTCTCTTCATCTTGCTCAAGTTTTTTAATGCCAATAACTTTTTGGTCTGAATGTTTCTAAGGTTTTCCCAATGGGCCTATTCAAAATCATTCTTTTCTTTTGCATTCTCAGATGGTGCAAGGTTTCTAATTTACTCTGTTTTTGGCTAGCAGTTTGAGTTTCTCCCAGTTGGAAAGTCATAATAGTTCTTCTTTGGTAATTTCCTGTTGTACTTCTTCTTTTCCAATCTGTTCTCATCTTTAACGCTGTTTGTGTTGAATTTCAGTGGTTCTGTTTTACCTTCCCATTGGGACATTCTTGTCCCGAATGCTGGCAGTGCTTTTAAGGGAGTCTTGGGGGACTTGCTGCAACCACCCAGACCATTTTCAATGGGCCGAGGATTGGAGGGACTCTTGTGGGCGAGCATGATGGTGTCTCCTGGGCTGATGTTTCTCAGAGACGAGAGACTGTCCCCGACCCCACACAGGTCTGGCCGCTGAAGCACCACAGATTGGGCCTGGTCAAGCTTCAATCCGCAGCAGTGGAGCCTGAAGAGACCACAGGAAAGATGCTAAAGACATCA
The DNA here is from genome assembly GCA_021397915.2 of Tor tambroides. Taxonomy (NCBI): domain Eukaryota; kingdom Metazoa; phylum Chordata; class Actinopteri; order Cypriniformes; family Cyprinidae; genus Tor; species Tor tambroides. The sequence goes on along the minus strand of JAFVLL020004499.1, from coordinate 19,254 downwards.
AGAGAGTCTGACAGTCATTAAGTTATTAGATAGCAATTATGGAGTCCATGCATTTAAAGGTCACGTTTCAAAGCATCATTCATTCAAAATTACATTTTCAGAATTACCAATTACCAAAATCTCTCGCAACCACCAAATTTTATGCAAACCAGTCTACTTTTTAGACAGTATTCAGCATGAACCAAAAGTGTTCAAAGTTTCCACTTTGGTATTAATTGCATTGTCTAGACTTTTAATGGTACAATGAATTAAAATGAGTTTTTAAAATTCAAAAAAAGTTCAAATGAGATGCAGATGGACTTGCAGTCAGTGTGTCTTCTTTCCTCTGTGGACAGAAAACACAAGCCTTTCACTACACAAATGAATCACCATCAGCGCTTCGAATTGAAGGTTATGGTTTTGCCTCAAGTCCATCTGAAAACAAAACTCCTCTGTGAACGTTTGACCAAAGTTCAAGGGACAGTCGTGCATCTTTCTCTTTCTTTAACTGGCTCATAAACACATCCTTGGATTCCATCCATTGACACTGCGCCAACAAACAAACAGAGGAAATGTGAATCTACAAACTTTGAGTGTATGCTAAACTTCACAGAATTTCAGAGGAGAATATCTTTGCAGTATGCCTCCAAACAGTGATTCCTCTTTTCAAATACAAAGTGTTGGCTCTCAGAAAATTCAAATAAACTTTCAACAACTTTCTTTTGGCATGTTATTTTTTCTTTCTTTCTTTCTGGCTAATGTATCTCATTTCATGAAGCTCAAGGCAGCCAAGAGGAAAAAGTAGGTCAAGCTCCAAAACCCCGAAGAAAAGAAGCAAGAGAAAGAGGGAACGAGGGAGAGACAGGGGGTGAGACGAGTTAGGAAAGAGGAAAATAAGGAGCGTGTAGGACAAAATATGTGATTGTCTCTTTCAGGAATAGGCCTGCTCAAACTCTTGGATAGTATATCATTCAACATCACCCAGGATAGAAGCCAAAGTCTCCTCATTAAGATGATCTAACAGGGTTGGGGATGGGCCATTGTAAGTCCGAGGAAATAGCATTTGATGATAGCAAAGTTTTCTCTACTTTGACCATGTTTGCTCAGGATCTGGCTGAAGATACTCACTTTACCGACAAGGCTTCATTAAAATGAGCTCACTCATTTCGCCCATTTTTCTGCAGGTTTTAAAGCTTGTACTAACACACTGTGGCATTCCAAACCACCATGGGTTGGCAGTGCCAAAGGAGTTTAATTAGCTTTCAGTAAAAATAACTTTCACAGTTAGGCTTGTCCCAAAATCACCCTTAATATCCCACCTGGGGATGTTTATGAAGTCTATCAGTGTTTACGATACCGGACATGTTTAGTGTATGAGGGATGTGGCTCAGTCTGTTTGCCGGGAAACTTCTTAAGCATGGACTAAAAGTTCTTATGAACTTACAATAACATCTAGGCTATTAATTTAGCAGACGCCTTTATTCAAAGCAACTTACAAATAGAAACGCTACAAGTCATCCTAAGGAAACAGTATAGAAATTGCTGGAATACCATCTATATTAGACCTATATTGGGTAATAATACCTATAGTAAGACATACACCTTGTCAGTTGTTGAAACACTAGAAATCGCTGTGTAAAACAACAAATTAGCAGGAAATTGAAGGAGACTCAGTAGTTATACATACCCGTTTGCTGATTGGTAGATGCAGTCCTCTGTGTTTGTACAGAGCAGTAGTGCTCTCCCGCCAGTCATGGTGCTAGCAGACGGCATTCTACACACACAAACAGATATAAATATAAGTTTTTGGGACAATTATCATGGTTATACCATGGTATAAACCATGCACATATGCTATCTGAATATGGCATTCATTAATCACCATAGTAAATATCAAAGCAGCATGGTATTAGCATCTGATACCTTTCACATTCCATGTGGTTAAGAAATATTGTACATTTACAACAGTCATCCATTTATCAAACAGCAAAATCATCATGATACAGGAGTGGACTCAGTCCTGGAGGCTGAATGACTCACAACCCAAATACAAAAGACTATAGTCAGAGAGTTACACCAGACTGTTACTGAAGTTACAAAAAAATATACATCTGAAGCAAACAGTCCTTATTTTGCTTCATTTAGGAAATCATCACTATTACTGTTGCTCAAGTTAGTGATCTGAACTAATGGGAGAATATCAAGCTTCAGTGTAACTTCCTGCACTGTTTGACATAAATGGTCCCTCAAAATACTACAAGTTCAAAATATCTAAAGAAGGAGACCAAACAGACAAGAAAAATGGGAAAAAACAAGGATTCTTGACTTGATGTGACCTGTGACCTCTTATTTTTCTGCTCTGTGTTTTAAAGGAGCCAGCAATTATCAACCACCCAATAAAGAACTTGCTAAGCAGTCGGGTCTGTTTTCAAGGGATCTGGACCCTCGCCACAGGTGTTACCACTTAACCAGCACATTTGGAGAAGATTGTCGAGTGTGTACATGTGCGTCTGTTCTTTTTATTCTGCCAAACGGAAGTATGACAATGTCCACGGGACACAAGCGGGGGTGCAACATAAACGAACCCCATCTGTTTCCATGTTCGGCGAGTGCCATTCCACATGTGCAAGAGCTCAACGATTAACCCACATTCCCAGCATTCTGCCACCACTGGAGCCGGCCGTAAAAACCTTCCTCTCCAGCTCAGATGACGTAAAAGTTACCAAATTGTGCTATTTCAAGACTTCCACGTTGCCTCGTGTCGGCGATTAGGCCTCTGGTGTGTTGTTGGGCTCCAGTGGTACTCAATGTGTTGATCTGTCTGTGGGCGAGTATTCCTTGGCATCATCGCCTGTTTTTCTGAGCGTTGGCCAAGAGCAATAATGAGAGTGTTGTTGTGCTGTGGAGTTTCACACTTTGGTGTGGTGAGCCCTCTTATTTTGATTAGCAATTAATGTAAACCATCCAAAAGTGCCGGTACTAAACTGCAGAAGACCTGACTGCCAGAGGACAATAAAATAATTCATTTACATTAAATTGTATTTAATACTAATACATAATTTAATATTAATAGTACTCTGATAGATAGCTTACCTTAAGCTTTTATTTATAAAACAAAGTATTACCATGGTACATGTCTATATTTCCCACATTGTATAAAATAACTGAATAAAACTGTAAATCAAAATTAGTAATTAAAGTAGAAAAAACAACTAAAATTATATAAAACAAAATCTTTCAAATGTAATTATTTAAATAAAAATATTATTTGTCATGGTACTCTGATAGATAGACTACATTAGGGCTTTTATCTATAAAACAAGTATTACCATTCCTACATAGGATAAAATAACTGAATGAAATTGTAAATTAAATAAAAACAAACAAATAAATAAACTATTAAAAATTAAAATTGTTATGTAAACTTATGTAAAATTACTATCATTAGTTTTATTAAAACAAAATAATTTAAACTGAATTATTTAAATTAAACCTTTTATCATGTAATGTTATTATCATGCAAAATTATTCCCAAACAAGATCAAAAAAGGTATGATTTATTCATCAGTCATTCTATCTTTGTTTTGTTTCTATCTTTCTTTATTCTTTAGTTTGCTCTCTTTTTCTCCTTTCTATCTTTTCTCTCTCTCGGTTGACCTGCAATCCTAAATGATTTTCAGCTGTGTGTGTGTGTGTGTGTGTGTGTGTGTGTGTGTGTGTGTGTTGAGTCACATGTTTGCGGAGCAACATCAGCATTCCCCTGTCCTCCCTCCCCCCCTCTCTCTCTCTTTCTGAAAATGCAAATAGAGAGAGAGAGAAATGAAAGTGAATAGCCAAAGTTTGAGCATGGCGTAATATGTAGAGCAATAATCTATAGCAGGCCAAGAGGAGGTGTTAAATAACACTTAAACATCATTTTACATCTGTATGAACAAGCTATATGATTTGAATAGATTCATACATAGTGTTAAGAGTTTGTTCAGATCACTGACCTTAAGTATGAGCAAACAGAACTCATCCTGACAGCCACAAACAATAAATCTGGCAGCAACCGTAATTTTAGGGTCTTTTCAGTGTCTTTGTTCTCTTCACTATTGTTAAACGTGACCTCTGTGAGATAAAGCGTGACACGAAGAAAGTGAGCCATCTGTTCCGGCCAATAAAAAACTCCATATGACCCGAAGGACCTTTACCTGTCCCGCCCCCTGACCTGATGCCCATCAGCTGATTGGATGACAACAAGTTCATTGTTCTGAACAGAAAGAGGATTGGATCAAACTAGAGGAGACATGCAAGATTCCTGAAGCCCCAAGATTCCTAAATGCACTTAGATTCTTAGTATACACTGCTATTAGGAGATCTTGTGAGTGAAGGATGGTGAGGGTCGGGCTTCGGCCATCAGAACCCATCAGTGATGTTATGCAAGCGACTAACAGCCCCGAACGGCAGATCTTTATCATTCCAGAGACACACAGAGCAGATACAGAGGAAGAGTGGACACAATCTGTGCTTATTAACTTTAAGAATGCAGAAAAAGTTTCTTTCCGGCAGACCAGAAAAGCTTATAGTATGTGCGATAACTGCTGCAGAGTAAACATGTTAGTTACAGATGGTTTGCGTGCTTGTTTTGTCATACTCATGAACTCTCAAAACAACTAAAATGTTTATAAACACACAAATGAAATGAAACACAAATTAAATTAAATTTAAAAAATACAATAAAAAATTAATTTAATTTAAAAGAAATAATTCAAATGTAAAAATGTGTAAAATAAAGTGAAATATAATAAAATAGTAATTGCAATTTAAAATGAATAATTAAAATGCACAAATGAAATAAATTATAATATAAAAGTAATTTACATTTTATTTACATGTAATAATAATTAATAATAATAATTATTATTATAAAATTTAAACCTAATTAATTTGAACAATTATACAATTATAATTCTGTACCACTTCTAGCTATGTAAACTTTTTTTGTGTATCAATGCATTCTGAAATGTGTCAGTATGGACTCAAAATGATGATGCATTTTGTTGCAAAAAATAAAATGCTGCAAAAGACTGCAAAGCTGGAAATTTTGTTAATTGCAAAAAGTTTGTCATTTTTTGAAAACACTAGTTAACTTGAACTCAGAACAACAGAAGCTCATGGGAAGTTGACACAAGTATAAGTGTTTGTGTGTGGAGCAGTTATTAACTAGGCAAATCCCCTTGGATTCAACAAAAGAATCCAGATTCGCCTCATTTATTGTACATAACAGCATTATATTAGTGGAACGACGTGTAAAACTGTGAGTGTGTGTGAGGCGACCAAGTGGAAATAGAAGAGCATCTGCGTTTAGCTATAAATCGTATCTTTTTTTCTTTCTTGCTCTGATCAAGCCTAGTGAGCCAAACCCTGCAGCGGAGCTGGACTGTAGGAGGGTTTCATATGGGACATGCAGCACGTATTCATGCACACACACGTGCAAACAAAAGGTCAGATTCACAAAGGGCAGGTCAAATCCGCAGTTTTCCTACATGACATCAGCGGGAGCGTTCCAGAATATTGCATGGTGACTTACAAACTCAGATGAATGCTCAATGAAACGGATGCTGTTCAAAAATACACTTTTGTCATCATTCACTCGCTCTCATGTTGTTCCAAACCTTCACAACTTGCTTTCTTCAGAAGAAGACAAAAGGAAATGTTAGGGTGAATGTTTGAGAAGCTATTTTTCATGAGTGGATGGTGATTTATAAAGCTGCAACAGACAAAAAAAAGCATAATAAACATTACGGGTGTAACGGTACACAAACATGACGGTTTGGTACGTACCTCAATTTTGATGTCACAGTTCAGTATGGGGAAAAAAATAAACAAAATTGCTTTGTTTTTTCATATTACGCAGTGGTTTACTGAACAAAATTTTCTTAGGGATAAAAATCTACCATTAGCTTCTGCTCTAAACTATAGGCAGCCCTTTTACATTACTTTAAGGTTACAATTAACAACTTAAATTCAATTACTATTTATTTTTAAATTTAATAATCAACACTCAACTTAAAAAACTGTATGCAAAATTTTACATTGCACACAATGCTGTTTTTAAATTAGATTCTAAATTATAAAATTTCAATTTGTTGTTGAAATATATTCATTTACACAGCTGCTGTCGTAACTTGTTTCATAACAGATTTATTTAAACATACATTATTCAAGACATCACTAACAGGAAAAGTAAAATACAATGAGTATATAGTGTAATATTTTGTGAAATACTCTTCTCTAGACTTCATTTCTCTAGTGAACTAACGAGCTCTGGACACTGATGACTTGCCTGAGGTAAATGAAATGCTTTGGGACATTTTGTTTACAAGCTATTTTGCTGACCTCTTTCTGCGGTTGAAACACTGATTGAGCGATTACGTGAGGCAGGAGATGTTCATTCATGTTTATTTTGCATTAAAACTATAGTAAAGAGGAAGGGATAATCGCGCTGCTGTTTGAACTAAGGTGTTTATACAGCAATCTGTCGCGCCACATCAAAGAGTGCCAAAACAGCATTTATTGTGTGAATTTCCTGAAAAAACTGACATAAGATGAGACTTTGTTTCTCATCAAAAGTAAAAATATATAAAACTGGAAGTTTCCAATGAAGTTCTACTCATGCAATGGTTAAAACATGCTGTATTTTTTCGGTACTCATGCATACCGAACCAAAAGACCCGTATACCAAAAATTTTTGGTAAGAATACATGTATACATTGCATTTGACTAGTCTTATGCTTTTGCAAAGTTTTGAAAGCTTGAGAGCTTCAGTTATTGAATGTAAAAGAGTGCATTATTAAAGTTGACTATTTTGCGTTCCACAGAAGAAAGTCAGTCATTTGGAACAACATGAGGGTGAATAAATAATGACAAAATTTTATGGTTGTATGTTTTGAATGTAGCGCAGTGATGAAATGGCTCTAAATGGAATGTTTTTCAGCCGGTGATGTGTCACGAACGCTGGTGTTCAGCACTCCAGTGACCTGAGAGCCAGCTTTAACTCTGTGTTTCTCCTCCTCCTCACAGCTGGTTCTCATAAAGCCTTCACTCGGCTGTGGCCCTGAGGGCCCTCAAACCGATGACATCATGCTCCCTGCACTTCTCAGAAACCGAGAGATAGATGTGTGATGTGCACACAGAGAGGACAGCTTGGCCGTCACCAATACTGAGAGTCCGAAGCCAAAGCACAAACACGTTTACACTTCATTCTCTGTCTTTCCTGTTTCTAGGTTTAGATTCTGCTCACACAAACCGGAACAGACTCAGTAAATCTGCCAAATAACTCAGATGCTTGCTAAAAAACAACCTTCAGGAACTTAATGAAACAGAATGAGCATGAAACTGCAACACTGTTTGCATTCTTTGCATTGATCTTGGGGTTAAAAACTTGCAGAATTCTGAGGAAAATCTGCTGAGATTCCTGTGAGATTTCATAGCAACCACAAAAAGCCCTAATGACCTCATAGCAATGCCCTGGCAACCAAAATTAACACCCCTGCAACATGGCAACCCCCAAAAACACCCTGGAAACCACATAGAATTTTGCACATAACACCTTCTGCATAACCAACTACCCATAAAACCCCAGGAACGCCATGCCCACAATACATTAAACCTTAGCAACACCCTGGCAACCAATCATTACACACTAGCAGCTACCTAGAAACAGCATAGCAACCATCCAAAACACACTAGCAACCACACAGCATTACACTGAAAAACTTAGCAACTACCCATAAAACCCCAGCAACACCATGACTTATTACATATAAGCAAACCATGTAGTAACAGCATAGCAACTATCTAAGACACCCTAGCAACCACATATCATTACATTGAAAACCTTAGCATCACCATGGAAACCACTCACAACACCCTAGCAACACCATGGCAATAACACATTAAACCCTAACAACACTCTGGCAACCACTTAGCAGCAACACAACAACCATCCCAAACACCTTAATAACCACATACTAGCAAGGTGCTGAAAACGTTAACAGTTGGGCTGCACGATAATTATGTGCATCTTGTCAGTAAAGCCGGTTCTCTAATCAGTAGTAAATCTGTGATTTACTTCTCAGTGAACTACGGCTCTGTGTAGTAAATGCTGCTCTTCTAAAAGCATGTGAAAATACCACATTTAATAACATGTTTTTACTCCAAACTCACTTCATATTTGAAATAAATCCTTCTGTGAGATGATGTGGCTTCTTACACAAAATAAGGCACGCAACATATTTCATAGTATTCTAAGCAGTGATAAAGGCATTGCATTAATTATATACTTTATTGTAAGGAAAATTATAGAAGAACTCAGATAAACCATATATTATCGTAGTCGTGTGTTTATTAGTCATGTTGAATCAATGAAAGCAGTCAAATCTTCTGTTTATTCAGCAACCTTATAGGGATTTCCTGGATTTCTTCTGCGGGGCATATTTGGAGTTTCCATGCGAGCGCGCCCTCTGGCCTTCAGATTTACTACTGATCACAGAACCGTCCTTCCCTGACAAGATGCGCATGACTTATCGCAGCTTTTGCCTAATATCAATTGCAGTATCATTGTAATTAATCATGCAGCCCTAGTTAACAGCCACTTAGCAACAACCTACCAGTCACAATAACATGGCAACAGCACATTAAACCCTAAAAACACCCTGGCAACCACTCATTACACACTAGCAACCACCTAGTAACAGCATAGCAACCATCCAAATCACACTAACAACTACATAGCATTGCACTGAAAGCATTAGCAACACCATAACAACCACCTGTATCACCCCAGCATTAAACCTTAACAACTGGCAACCACCTAGCAACCACCCAAAACAAACTAGTAACCATACAGCATTGTACTGAAAACCTTAACCACACAGCAACACACTGGTAACCACCCCTAATTTTTTTTTGTATCATGGCAGTGACGTTTCCTGAGGTAAATCATCAACTTTTCACCAATTTTTAATAACCAATAGCAATGCCTTGGCAACCACCCATAACTATGGAGGCCCAGTAGTACATAACCCAACGAAATCTCCACAACATAATGCACAGGACTAATTTCATTGTGTTGTGACTTGTTTCCATTGTGTTGTGCTAATTTTGTTGTGTTGCAGCTTGTTTCCGTTGTGTTGGGCTAATTTTATTGTGTTGCAGCTTGTTTCCGTTGTGTTGGGCTAAATTTGTTGTGTTGCAGCTTGTTTCCGTTGTGTTGGGCTAATTTTTTTGTGTTGCAGCTTGTTTCCATTGTGTTGTGGGGATTTCATTGTGTTGTTCACTGCTGGGCCACTGTATATATGTCTAGAGACACACACATACACACACACAAGAGACTGGGCACTACATGCTACATTTACTGCTCTGCCATTGTTATCCTCTGTGGGAGAGGACAAGTTTCAGACAGGAACACTTCTAGGCCAGCCGCAGAATGAGACAGGAAGTGGAGAGGATATACCAAACAATTCATTCATGTATGTTTGTGCCCCCTATCAGTGCCTTCCAAATATAACCTCACTGTGAATTATTGTGTGTTTGAATCAGAACTATGTTCCCTGTTGTTGCGATGTCGGGATTGTAAAACATTACAATAACATCAAATAACTTATTGTTAATGATACTGTTCCGGGACATGGAGGATGATGATGGTTGTTTACATTTGCTTTGGTCAAATGAGCACAGTGAAACCGAGGAAGTTGTAATTATGGTTTTAGGACAGAACCACATGACCAACTGCACGACACTTTAGGCCCTGGAGACCTCAAGGGAGAAAACGGCATGACAAACTGTTATTTTCTTGTTTATGCAAGCGTTAGCTAAGGGGCGACATCATGGACAGATAGTCACACAGGAAGGGAGATAACAGGAAGTGAAATCTGTGGAGAACGAGACCCCAGTAAGCTCACATTTGTCTCCTCTGGGATTTTAAAACAGATCTCAACAATGTCTCACAATGTGCTCGGATTTGCCAAGATATTCTAGTCTGCAATCAAATCTTGATCTAATTTAAGTGAGTTGGTTTGATCATATTCCCCCAGGAAAGAAAGATTACCAATGAGATCTTGTCAATGCCTCAATTGTTTCTCCTAGTCAGCAAAGTGCAACTGGAGACTTTCACTTTTCTGTTTCTCTTAAAAAAGATCCCAATAATCTCACACATGTCTCCTCAAGAGAGATCTCAATGTCTCAAACCATGGTCAGGACTGCCAAGAAGCCTGCAATGCAATGTGAGGGATCTCGATATGACTTAATACCAGAAGATTTGAGTTATGCTATGCTTCAGTGTTTAAGTTACAGATTTTAGTATCTTGGCAAAGCTGAGAAGAGTCTGAGACTCTAAAAACCAGAGGAGGCAGAAAGTCAACAAAAGACTCCATTGTTGCTTCATGTCATCGTATACCTATCTAGAAGAAGAACAATTATCTATTAAAGAGGTCTCAATAAATATCCATTAAATAATGGCACAAATCATGGAGGAGCCCATCTGATTTTGATCTGAAGAGGAAAACCAATGTATGCATTTCCTTGGATTCCTAATGTTACTGAAGGTCGTGAAAACTTTCAGACCTTCATTTAGACACCATCACTCTGGCGGTTTGGTTTACATTCACTCTGGAAATGTTGATTTTGAGAGAGAGCTGAGGGCAAGAAAGAAGGGAAAGAGAGAGAGGAGGAGGAGAGAGAAACAAGAGGCTCTGTTGCTTGGTGGATCGTTGACTCCGGAAGAGGACTTTCCCAAGCTCTCGCCACACAGTGCTCCGATGGGAATAGTGCAGGGAATTGTAGGAATCTGTCTGTGCTGAGGCGCGTAGGGCCGGTGGGAATGGTCAGGCGGAACCACAGAAGTGTGAGGGAAAACAGGAAGTGTAACTGGAGATCTGGCTTCGAGTCAAACCAAGAGCCGAGAAAAAGTTGCGGTATGTGAGCATGAGGGCCACCATGAGTTGCACTGATCGAGGACTACCACCTTGATCAAAGATTAGTATCGTAATTCCTACAGGAGACCAAGACAACTGCACTCAAATCAGTCAGAAATGGAACACTTCTACTGCGTTTTACTACTAAGGATATCCGTTTCAAGTGGATTCTGGGTAAAGATTCTAAATCTTCCAAAAACCACGGCGTCCAAAAGTCATCTCTTTCTTCATTCTGCATCCTCAGGATACTTCACAGCTCTGGGAGAGAAAGAAATTTTGTTCAAATTAATTGTTTCATCATGATCATGGTGACCTTTCAATGATCTCATCCTTCCTATGAAATTTTCCAAGTTCAAAGATACAAGTTTTTCAACTGACAGGGACAAAAACAGAAGCTCAGCCACATGACTCCCAGAAAAAGAACAGTCTTTGGAAATTCTGTGGTTTTCCCTTGTAATACAAGAACTCCAGAAGATCCAGAAACTGAGAAACTGCATGTTCCTCTGAGCTTTAATGCATCACCGGGTGTTAGAGCATAGATATTTCCATGATTTTCAGGGTAGGATTGTTCCCTGGCGTAGAAGATAGGCATTAATATTCAAAAAGGGCTTGTGCACATTTCATAGAATGCTCTTTGAGAGCCAAGTTGGTTAGTGTAAGATCAGTTATGCAAACCACTCCTGCCAATTTTATTCCGCAACTTTGCCTTCAGTTACAATTTGCTAATGTTCCGCTGCAACATTCCCAACACAAACATCTTTCCCTCTTCAAGGTCCTAAAATTAGTAGAAGGTAAACCTTGCTGTGAAACTCTTGAGATTCATTTTTTCTGCAACAAATCTTATAGTCAGAGTCAGGGTTGCTGCAGGTCTCCACATAAAAACAATATAAGAATTTGCATGTGAATCTCCCAAGACTTTCTGCACAACAAAGGTACCGTCTAGACATGACCCTGTTATTCTAAGGACTCAAACAAGAATTGCAGAAAGGGTATTCTTCTGAAGTGAGAACCTGATACAGGATTAGTTATCAAGGCTGTGCATGTACATACCAGGCAGTGTGTTTGAGCGCGACTGTAACAACTAAAGCATTGTGTGAAATCTCGGCCAGGTGTGTCTCCACCTGCACAGACGGACAAAATGTGTAACTCACATTACCTGAAACACCTCTGACAGGTAAAAAGAGCTTTGATGCTCAGGCAATGAGTGAAGGAAAAACATGAACCTGTCAGTCGTGCTGAATGTAAAACTAATGACTTAATGATACTCTTCCATTTAAGAGCGAACATGGCAGGTCTGGTGTGCTAAACAGGTTGGATTGAGGTCTTTACATACTCACATCCGAGTAATTATAAGCCATTAGTTTCATTATGCCTATTTGTCTCTCAACAGACGAGGATCTCAACTGGCGTTCCATAGGAACCACATTTTGCATTAGACATCAAGCAGCCACCCAATACCAGATCCGTAAGTCTGGGGATTATTTTCTTGTACTTTGAGTAGCTTGTTCATTGTTTTTAAGAATGAAGGCATGTTACACAACCTGTCCATGTTGGCATATGTCAAATTTGACTAGATTCTACTAAATGTTCAACAAATTGCTTTCTCCTCCCTTTTTTAAAGCTGACAAGCAAACATTGTGTAAAGTTGAAAGACCTGAGTGTTGCATGACAATGCTTGACCAGTAAGAAATGCAGTAACAAGGAGCCTGACGCTTCACTCGGAGAGTTCAATGAATTGGTGAACATTGACGCAAGTCATATGAAAGGACCTTTAGGCTGCACATCTTGGATGGTTTGCTGGTTCAAAAGCACTGTAATTGGTTGCAGATTGGATGTGTGCAAAGCGGAGAAAGAGTGAGCGAGAGAAGGAAAGAAGGCAGTATTAAAGAGTTTTAGAAGGTAAAGAGGTATTTTAAACCACCCACGCTAAGAGAGGAAGAAGAAACATGCCACGTTCCAGATGGGGAAGAATGGATTGTTTTACTCAGCCTCACCCACATTCTCCTTTTTATTTCCTTCTTGTTCCTTCCTGTCATCTTCACAAACTCCGTGACACTTCCACATCACATCTCTTATCTTTGAACAAATCACATGTCCTAATCTGTAGGTTGGCCATTAAGACATAAAGACAGTGTTAACTGAGGAATGCAAACTGATCTTTTTAATCGTTGATGGATGAAATGAAGTGCATCGTTTAAGTAAATTTCCTCTTTTTATGATTGTCCTCTGCACAAAGTCAGTCCACCCCATAATTTTAATTCTGTCACTATTCACTCCCCCTCATGTCATTCCAAGCCCATTTCTTTCTTCTGTCAAACACGAAAGGAGATATTGTACAGAATGTTTACTAGGATGTTATATTAAATGCACCATGATCATGGCCTGTCAACCTCTAAAAAAAAGACAAAAAAAGCATCCATGCAAATTGTGCACTATATTTCCAAGCCTTCTGAAGTCATATCATAACTTTCTGTGAGGAACAGACCAAGGATTTCACAGCCAATGTACATTTAAATATTTTGCATGAAGTGTTGCACCAGATTTAATTGCCATTGTTTGTTGCTTCTCACATTACAGCAAAGTAGGTTTAAACATAAGGAAGTACAAGTGAGATTTGAGACCTCTGATGGATAACAACTTAAACTTTGGCCTTTTTCACACAAAAAGTTAGTGTACAACTTCAGAAGGCTTGGAATATTGTGGACTATCTTTGTTATTTTTGAATTTGGAATGGCATTAGGTTGAGTAAACAATGACACAGATTCCTGTTTTAGGTGAACTCTACCATCAAACTGGTGGTGCATTTGGTTTAACACTTTATTCCCTTACTGGAAAACCTCCTGAAACCCTTAATTAGCTATTGCAACCTTGAGGTCGGCTCTGTCTTTCTCTTCTTGAGTGCTACAAAAACCACTGAACCTTGACGGAGACGGCATCGGAGCGACAGCTTGCAGGCACGGCTCCTTAAGGAGTGGGGGCTGGAATCTCAAGAGTTATAAAAGAAGGAGGGTTACAGAGGAGAAAGACGGGAAGGAGGAGAAGGGGTGGAGGTCAGTAATCACAGCATCTGTGGTCCGTTCCCTTAAACTCCAACACAAAGCCCCGGAGCTCACGGAATCCTGAGCAGCCAGAATTCCCTCACACGCACCGCAGGGCGCATTCTACAGCTGTTGCTGTGGAGACAGTCAGCGGCGGCTCAGCGGAGCTCAGGTCATTACGGCAGTTAGGAAACCTTCCTGAATGTTGCACTGTAAGCAGAGCTAGGTAGTAACTGACTGAATTACGTAATCAGATTCCAAAAATGAAGTACTTGCAATTAGATTACATTTTAAAATACTCATAATCAGACTTTTTTTATGGATTACATATCATTTATTGATTCTCCCTCTTTTTCATCTAAATGTTCCTTTCTAAAATAGCCTACTGCTTATATACATACATTACAGTCTTCCAGTTTTGTGGATATTCACACAGAGATCAGTCACTGGTCAGGTAGCCACACAGCATTTGACCACTGGATTTACAAAAATAATTTCATGTTTAAGAAGTGTTTGAACATTGCTTCAACTGCTGATGAACAAATTAATTTTTATTTGAATTATCACTCAGTAGGTTATTTAACCATGTATTACTAAAGCGCTGGAAGGCTTTTGTATTTCAAACACATTAAAATGCACAAATTCACATTAATTCTTATTTACATGTAATGCAGGCATTCCCAAACTTTGTCATCTGAATATCTTACACCTAATATATTTTCTTGAAGTATACAACAAACAAATATTTTAATAATTAAGTATCGCATTTGCATGTTCACGGTTCTCTGTTGGTTAATGGTCACATGACATGCAGGTAAACAAAATATTTAATTTAATTGCCCCTGCAGTTAATTTACGAACCCCAGTTTGGGAAACCTTTGCGTAATGTAATGTTTAATGCACTTCATGTTGTTAATTACAGTGAATGGAATATATTTTCTTAAGGTCTTTGCACACTGAGTCTGAAATTCTCATCCGAAATTTTTGCACGTTAAAAAAATAAATATGAACGCACATTGTGTCAATCACGTTTACTGCCTCCAAAACTTTCGTCTGTCATAAAAAAATTCAGACCAAGTTCGATTTTCTGTGTTTTTGCATCCGTAGCAAGCATTTTGATAAGAAAGGATGACGAATTTAAAAAAAAAAAAAAAAAAATGGAAAAAAAAAACGCATACGAAAATTTCGGACTCAGTGTGCAAGGACCTTTACTCTTTTTATTTTTATATCAATATAGTACAAGATTATCCTATTTAAATCAATGTCATAAACAACTTAGGTCAAAAGTAATCTAAAAGGTATGTAATCAAAGTTATCTTTAGGTAATGTAATCAAAAAGTAGTCTGATTACATTACCTAAAATGTGTAATGTAATAGAGTATGTCATTAACTACAGTTTTTGTCATGTAATTATGAATCAGTAACAGACTACAATTTCTAAGTAATCTACCCAGCTCTGACTGTAAACTAGTAGGGTTTTGCTGACAGAAAGACATTATGCTTAGACTGAAGCATCTGGCCTGTTGTAGGATGCATTTACATGTGTATGACACTTCTGCAAACGCAGTACAATAGAGACAGATGTCTATTACCACGTCACAGGAAATCACATACAAAGACTGCCGGCTTTAAGATGCACAGCTCACATACTCACCAACACAGACACACAAAGTCAAGCATCACTAGCTCTAATGCTCAGTCTCATAGTTCGAGATATGAACAGACACAAATGAATCCTCAAATCATGTGTCTTGTTGAGGAGAGGAGAGGTGTGCTGTTACTTTACTAAGTGATCAGTCTAACTATTTCAACCTGGTGGATGATAAAACAGGTGAAAAAATCCTTATATTGAAGGAGAGACTCAAACAATATCTAGAGACTAGAAGAGCAGAGACTTGAGTGTAGATGCTTTTCACTTAGGCCATTAAACAACCAATTAGCAACCATCTAGCAACTATTTAGAACTTCCTAGCAACCACCCAGAACACTTTAGCATCCAGCTAGTAACCACTCAGAACACCCTGGCAACTGTATAACAAAATTAGGGCCCTATGATGTCCGCGATGCAGAAAACGTGGACGGAATCGCGGAATTTGGTCATAAAAACGGAATTTACTGTATAACACGAAATGTCAGGGAATTTGACAAATTTTGGATGGATATATCAAAAGTAGGTCAGTTCGCGTAAATCAAAACAAGATATAGACTGGTTTCTGTGAATATTAAGGTGCAAAATATCTGCTGCCTCAACATGAACCCATGAACATGATCTCTAGAGAGTCACTTCATGAGCATACTGTTTCTTTGGAGTAAAACTAGGCCTATCGTCATATCATATACAAACAGAAACCTAAAGGTCTTCACAGCAACCCGTCAAAATAAACGTTTGGTTTAACTTGAAGAAACTTTGACAGAAATATATTACTTAACGTAATTATAGAAGTAGTACTACTAATAAAATTATTAAAACATTTTTTTAAAAGAATATTTACCAGAAATTTATTTACCAGAATTTATTTAGCAGAAAAATGTAAATACGCAACACAGTTATTATTATTATTTATAAAATCAATCAATTAGAGATGCTTTTGATTATCAATATTTAGTAAAAATATTTGGTGAAAATAGAACTGAATTTGAGAAAAAAAATAAAACGTTTCATAGGGCCTTAAAAATGTATTTTTTGTTAAACTTAACAAATTGCTGTTTAATATTTTAAGTTTCATGATTTCAAATAATTAGACATGCTTTTTGATTATTGAAATTTAACCATTAAAACAGAGTCTAGAAAAATTTAAACGGGGAAAAACATAATCCAGAAAGATTTAGGAAAAAATGGAATTTGGAAAAAAATAAAACAGATTTCATAGGGCCCTACTACAACATGCTAAAAACCACTTGAGGATGGACACTTTTCACTTAGGCCATTAAACAATCACCAGAACACCCTAGCAACAGCCTGGCAACCACCCAAAATACCCTAGCAACATGCTAAAAACAACTCCAGAAGTGTTTTCTACAGGTAAGCACCACCAAAAACCAAGTTCTGCATTCAGTTCCAAAGGTTTCCAATAAACAAAGCAGATGGAAAAATATCCTCCTGTTGGCTCACTCAATTGCAGTCATTCTTTCCTGAACTCATCCTTTGACCTTGTGACTATTTATTAGAGTCATTTAGAGTGAGCCATTAGTCACAGACCAGGGCCAAACAACTCACCCCATCAAACAGGCCTGCATTCAAAGGCTCCTACCCAGAATCCTTTGCTACACACACTCTCTGCTCTGGCAATCACTCAGAACTGATAGCCAAAATTAAAAAAAACCTCATCATTCACAAATTGGGCTTCATTCATAAAATATGAGGAGAAAAATCTGTGAAACCATATTTTAATGTAAAGTGCATCTGAAAATGTACATACAAATTGTTTTATGAATTACACAGAAATTAGTTTTTCTTTCTTTCTTTCTTTCTTTCTTTCTTTCTTTCTTTCTTTCCTTCTTTATGTGAATGAGGTCTACTTTGGGATCGTTTATTCCATACTTTGACTATTTTAATAAAGTTTTCAGCTATACAGAGATTAGTACATTTAATCACATTAAAATGTAACCAAAATGAGCCCAAAACCCCTATTTAAAAATTAAAATGATTCTGTTTGGGCCTCAATATGTTTTTGTACGTCTGCAGTCTGACATCTTAACTGGAACTGAAGTTTGCTTCTGATGTGTCATATTGGAAAGACTATGGGATTATGGGTATTTCTTATCCCTTGTTGCGAAAACAAAAACATTTTAGTCCTAAACAGCAGTTACAAATAAAAGCATGAGGGTGAGTCACTACATGAGCCAAAAGAGATGGGAATATCCCACTCACAATGTTCTCTGCTAAGAAATACCAAATATAGACATAAAATGACTTTTAAAATTGATCCAGAGGTCCAACACTCTCAGTTCTTTTGGCATTGACATAGTTTATGAATTATGAAGTCGTGCCTTGAGACGACACAGAATTTATTCAGCCAAGCTGTATAGCTTTTGTTTATAACTCTCTCTATTTCAGCTGTCCAGAGAAGCAGAGCTATTGTTCTCTTGGCTGAAATTACTTGCAGCACTTATTCAATTACGCTCTATCTATCCGCTCTCTCACTTCTTAGTCAGGAATGCACCAATGAACACACATTTCTCACTACTAGTTTAACTTTCAGTCTTAGAACAAACAACAAACCAGCACAAACTACAATCACTACAAAACTACTGTGCACTACTTTATAAGACCAATGCAAACAATGCACATTGAGCAAACAAAACACAAATTTATATGGCTATATAAATGATACAATAAACTTTTTACATATTTAAAAAATAAAAATAATAATAATTAAAATGGATAAAGACTACTTCTAAAAGAAAATGAGATTATTTTCATTTTATATAATTTTTGTATATTTTTAATGCATTTATTAATATTTATATTTTTAGAATAAAAAAACATTACTTACAGTATTTTTGAATCAATTTTACCATTAAAGGAGGTTTTGTCAAATATAATTTTGGTTTTGTCAGACAATAACTACAGATTATGCCTAAAACATTTTTATTTGTTTTAATTTTATAATGTTTAAAAACAGTGTATTTTTATTTGTATTTGTTTTATTTATCTTTTTTATTTTTTTAAATAAAAAAACATTATTTATTTTTAAATCATCTTTTACCATTGAATGAAGTTTTGTCAGACAATAACTACAGACCACCACTAAAAAGGTTTTTTTTTTTTTTACATTTTATAATATTTTTTATAAATTAATTTATTTTATTTTTAATGTATTTGTTTTATTTATCTTTTTATTTTTTGAATAAAAAAATTACTCTATTTTTTAATTATTTTTTACTGTTGAAGGAGGTTTTGTCAAACATAATTTTGGTTTTGTCACACAATAACTACAGACTACCCCTAAAAAGTTTCTCTTTATAAAATTTGTATAAAGTTTTAATTTTATAACATTTTTACAAACTATTTTTGTATTTTATTGTATTTGTTTTATTTATCATTTTTATTTTTAGAATAAAAAAAACAACACTATTTACTCTATTTTTCAATCATTTTTACCAGGTTTTGTCAAATGCAATTTTGCCCCTAAAGTATAGCTAAGTAACACACACACACACGCGCACACACACACACACACGCACACACACACACACACACACACACATACCTTGCTCTGTTGCTTGCGCCCTGCAGTAGTGCAGTGGTCTCTCATTTTGTGAAATCTGACCCCAGG
>JAFVLL020004497.1:23054-33446 GCA_021397915.2 Tor tambroides | reverse complement strand
CACACACACACACATACATACATACAAACACACACACACACACACACACATACATGCATACATACAAACACACACACACACACACATACATACATACAAACACACACACACACACACACACACAGCCACACGGAGGCGCTCACAGCTTCTCAGAACACATCCAGTCTGACAGAGAGAAGTCAATACAACTGAAGAGCAAAACAATACAGTCTCACTGCACAAACATACAGATGAGTTTCCACCTCCTGAAAGAAAAAGACCAATAAGAGGAAGCACACAGATTTTGTGTATAAGCATTACATTTATTTAGTGTAATAAAAATGGTTTTAATCTCATTTCTTTAATGTCTCTATGATGATTTTTCAAATTCTCCTTCAGTTAAACTTCAAATAAGCTGTAAAACTGAATAGGATAAAAAAATTAAGCTAATAAATATCACTATACTTGAATGATTATGTTAAGAATTGCAAAAAATTTTTGAATTGCATTTTGCGTTTGGATTTCTTTCATGTTGTTTAAAAATGCAAATAAGGCACTGTCTAAATAAATATACTCTAATTTGCATATATTTGCCGAACAGAAATCTGAATCCAGGTTCATAATTCTTGTCTGATTTTGTCGTCATATTAGAGTTAAAGGTTTTTCCAGAGGGGATTCTGGATTTCTCTTTTTATCACTCCATAAATCAGAAAATACTGTCAACAGACAGAAAACAAACACATTTTCACATGTTTTTAGGAGTGAAATGTGGTATAAATCAGTGTGAATGATATAAGAGCAAACCTTCAGAATATAGAGAGGAATAAAACTGTAAAGTTTAGTGAGAAAAACTATGGATTGAGACCGAAATCTATAGACAAAAATATATAAGTGCAATAAAATAAACAATAGATAATATATAAATAAGCAATAAATAAGTGCAATAAAGTAAACACTTAAATGTGTGTTTTGGATGATTTATTTTCACTAGTCTGAAATAAGAGACATGATATGGAAGCACAATAGACCGGTACATGAAAAAACAACAATTTTGCATGTGGAGTTTTGTCTTAGATATAATTTAAGTTTCCTGTGTGTGTGTGTGTGTGTGTGTGTGTGTGTGTGTGTGTAGCTCATGAAGCTGGACTCATCGCTCTGCATGTGTTGAAGGACTCCAGCGCTGTCTCTTCTTCTGTGCTGTTTGAGTATCGCGCTCGCAACGCCTCGTCCTTACCGAGCTCACAGCTGGACTGGTTATCACTGGACGGTGAGTAAAACACACACACACACACACACACACACACACCTGACCCTCCATGTGAAAAACATTGGTTGGATCATTTGATCTGTGCTCGTAACAGAAGAGAGATGATGGTCATGAGAGCAGAACCGCAGAGATGAAACATGATCACAGGTGACAGAAGATGACGTTTGTTTGAGAAATATGGAAGCAGTCAAAAGAAATAAAGGTTTATAAATAGAGTTATATTACAAAAACAGTGAAATCAAAGCACAGGACAGCGGCACGTATTGATTTCAGTGGTTCTGAAGGGCGACTGTTTAAAAAGTATTTAAATAATTATTAATACATTAAAAAAATCTAAACTAAAATGCTAAATATACATTGATATACATTTGGATATATTTCCAGCATTCATAAGAAAAATATACTTTTTTCAAATATCAGCTCTGTGTTTATATCATGGCAAAATGTGATTAGATTATCGTCCAGTTATATTAGTCTTAGTTAATAATCGTAGTTTATGATTTATTAGTATTTCATCACAGAAGTCTGTTCTGAGCATTAAAGAGCTGAATGTCGTGATCCGTGACTGTCATTGAAACTCTAGTTCTCCAGTGTCTTCATTATTAACAACAACTACGAGTATCGTTAATTGAAATAATGCATAAATAATATAAATTCAAAAAATTTGATGAAAAACTTCAACATTTTAAGTTAGTTTTATGAATGTTATTTAAGTTTATGTACTAAAACTTCTAAA
Organism: Tor tambroides; assembly: GCA_021397915.2. NCBI lineage: Eukaryota > Metazoa > Chordata > Actinopteri > Cypriniformes > Cyprinidae > Tor > Tor tambroides. The sequence goes on along the minus strand of JAFVLL020004497.1, from coordinate 31,464 downwards.
ATGACGTAAAAATTAAAGCTAAAAAAAAATATAAAAAACTAATAAAAATGTCAAAAGCACAATAAAATGTTATTAATTGAAATAATGCAGAAATAATATAAAATTTGAAATATTAGATGAAAAACATCAACATTTTAAGTTAGTTTTATGAAAGTTATTTAAGTTTATGTACTAAAACTACTAAAATGAAATAAAAATTAGTTAAAGCTAAATAAAAATATATAACTAATAAAAATGTCAAAAGCACATAATAAAATTACTTAAAAAACTTAAAATTAAAATAAAACTGAGAATATGTAAACATAAGCTTGAACTCAAATTAAAATAAAAACGGAAAGAGAAAACAAAAATATTAATTACTAAAATAAGGCACGTTTACAGAGTCATGAACATCAGTCAGAAAACCAAAGCGAAGCAAAGCGTGTCTTTCTGGAAATGAGTTGTGATTGTGCTGAATCACTGACAGTGCTGAAGGATTGCTGTGTGTGTGATTCTGTGCTTCAGTGTGGATATCAGCCGGTTTCTATTTCTGCCGCTCAGTTAAAGCCTATTTAAATCCATGTGTACGGGGCAGCCGTGTGTCTGTCTCTCTCTCCGTCTGTCTGTCTCTCCAGCCGTCTGCGGCCTCGGTAATTTAAGCTCAGCTGCGTCTGTCTCTCGTCTCATTCGGGACTTTCCCTGCTCCGGGACAGACGTCTGTCAGGATCCAGCAGGACGTTTGCGTTTTTCCTCCAGTCTCTGTGGAATACTTTCTTTTTCTTTCGCCTGTCCCTCTCTCGTGTGTCATTCTGTGATCGAATGCATCTGCACTGCTCTGATTGTGTGGCCGTGTTTTAAGTGTGTTTGTTCTCAATAATATTTTTTATACTGCTGTACTTATATTTTTGAACATGTCTCACTCCTGACCGAGAGAGAGAGAGAGAGACATGGAGTTGTGCTTTTTCTGATTCGCTGTTTTTATCGGATCTTCTGAAAAATGACGCAGAGGCACATGGATGGTGTAGGTAGGATGGACTGCGTGATAAAACTGCTCTCTGTGTGTTTGAAGGTTCACAGTAGAGATCACTGAGTGTATGTGTGTGTGTGTGTGTAAAAGTTGAGCTGTCAACACATCCACACACACTGTAAATCAAGCACTAAACACACACACACACACACACACACACACGTCTGCTTTGTGTCTGTGAAAGTAAATATTAGAATTAGTTTTAAGAATGGATAGCGTTGAGAATCAAGATCTGTAAATTATTTTCATGCTGTCGGTTCCGTTACGTTCTTCCGCCAAGTTTTCATGCGTGATAAACATACTGCTTATCATCCAAAGCTTATTCTAAGGAAAACATGTTTTACAAATGTCTTTCTTGCAGGTCAGTGTAATAAAGTTCCTGTTTAGGGAAAATAATGTTTGCTGATACGGTACAGTGTAAAAAAAATTACGTATATATGTAGTATATATGTATATACATATATACACACACACACACATACACACACACACACACACATATGTGTGTGTTTGTGTGTGTGTGTGTATATATATATATATATATATATATATATATGTACCAATGTTTTAGTGTAAGTTGAAATAGAATAAAATATAAAAAGCTTATTTTATTTCAGCGAGTTGCCAAGACAACATTTCTCATTTTTATTTAGTTTATTGACATACGAAAATAATTATAACTAAGAAAAACTAAATCTAAAACTTTATAAAAAAAATTATAAAAATGACCAAACACAAGATTATTAGTGTATTTTACAAGAAAATACTATTTCAGTCTTTCTACTTCAAAATTTCACATTTAATTATTTGTGAAATTTGTGACTGAACAATTTTTTTTTACTGTAAGTTAAACTTAAACTTATTTTATTTCAACTACTTGCCAAGACAGCATTTCTCATTTTTGTTTTGTGTTAGTACTAAAATAAGTAAAACTAAATGAAATAAAACTAAAAACTAAAACTTAATAATAACTGCATAGACATGTTCATTCGATATTTCATTCCATGTGCTACTTGTCTTTTTTTTAGTAATTATTTGTGAAATTTGCTAGGAATATATGAATTGAAAATCTGCACCAATTTTTTCAGCGTAAGTTTAAATAAAAAATAAAATACTTACATTTTTTTTCAGTAGCCAAGGCAACATTTCTCATTTTCATTTTATTTAAGTTCAAGTGCTAAAACAAGTAACACTAAATAAACTAAAGCTTAATAAAAACTATATAGATATATTTAAAAAAATAATAATAATAAAAATGAAAAAACACAACAACAATATAATTAGAGTATGTTTTACAAAATAATACTATTTCAGTCTTTCTACATGAAAGTTCAGTTTAATTCACTGTTACTTACTGTTTCTTGGTAATTGTTTGTGAGATTCAGTAGCATTTTATGAGTGAAAATAGTTTTTACACCAGTTTTATTCCAGTGTAGTTGCTTTAGTAAACTCACTCTGAACTCCTGCTGTATTCTAGGACAGAACGTCCATTCAATGTTTCTTTTTTTCTCGTGCAATTCTTCTTCTTTTTTTTTTTTTTAGAATTGCATCGCATTACGGCAGTGAATCAGGTTGTAAACGTTCTTTAATGTTCTCTCTAGATAACCAGTTCAGGATGTCGATTCTGGAGCGTTTGGAGCAGATGGAGCGGCGAATGGCAGAAATGTCAAATAACAATCAGCAGAATCAACACATGAATCACTATCATCAGCAGCTGTCGAGGAGCCAGAGCTCCGCTCCACGCTTGACTCCTGAAAACCAGGTACAAACACACAGCAAAATCTGTTTCTGACCTTCACCTCTGATGCGTCTTCATCTCCTTTAGTCCGAGTTCACGGGTTTATATCAGTCCGGCAGTATACAATGTCACCTTCAGTTCTCAGACTAATACCGCGACTCTGATGAAGAAGAACCAGACACTGGATTGGAGTTTCTGTGTTCATCCTCAGTATTTTTGTCTTGTTTTACAAATATCTAAGCATTCTTCTTTTGTCATTGTTAACTAAAACTATTTTTAAACACAGCATTATTTCAGCTAGTTGCCAAGTGTAAGTGCTAAATAAACTAAAATAAAAAACTATATAGACATTTTTAAAAAACTAATAAAATGATAAAACGTCAAAATAGCTAAAAATAAAATAAAAGCAGAAATATAAAAACAAAATCAAATTCAAAATGTCAGTAAAATCTATTATAAATAAAAATGAAGTGAGTTTATGCTTCAAACAAGACCAGATCATATGCAGATGTTTGTTCTTGTTTTAATCATAAACTCATGTCATTATGCATCTCAACTAAATGTATTTTGATTTCAGTCATTATTGACAACTCTCATAATTTATTTACATTTATGCCCTTCAGTACAAGCTTTTATTCAAAGCAGCTTGAATTGTATTCATGATATACATTTTATTACTTTATGCATTCCCTGGGAATCGAACCGTGAACCCAAGATTACTAGAAAATTACAAGAAAATTATTACGAGTCGATTAATGCAAGAATTATTAATAAATGTATTCATTATATGCACACAGACACATCCCAGTCCTGTCCATTAACACCCGGGATTCATTTACTGACGATAATGAAACTAAGCTACAGTAAATTGCTAAGCTAAATTTGTATTATTTGCAATAGGCTTTTTATTTGGACATTAACGTAAATTCTGCTGTTGGAATTTGATGCATTTTAAAGTTTGATTCACTGTCCATTTGACATTAAATGAATTTAATTGAAAAATGAATTGAATCAGAAAAATGTGCATCATTACTCAGGTATGTATAAAATGTTTTAGTGAAATATTTATAAGTAAATATGACAGTATAAATATAAATGAAAATAGTGTAATTCATTAGTGCAGAAATGTAGTGATTATTTAAACTAGATTTTTAAACATTTAGAATCTTCTCGACGCTTCCTCTGATTGGAGCGATTTTTCTTACCCATCAGCCCCTGTGACTGGTTAACCACAATAATTCTCACCCTGCTCTTGACTTTATCTACTTGCCAGAACATTTACCAGAAGGTCACGTCGACACCTTGTGTGTGTGTGTATGTGTGTGTGTGTGTGTGTGTGTGTGTGTGTGTGAAAGAGTTATTATAACTGAAACTAAAACTAAAACAAAAAAACTATGAAAAAACTCATTTTTTTCATCAAGTTCCTAAATTTTCATTCAGTTTAACTCAATGTACTACAATAAATTAAAATAAAAAAAAAAAATCACAAAAACATTAAAATGACGAAAACATTATTAAAATTTAACTAAAATAAAAATGGAAAATATAACAATAAAAACTCATTTGAAATCTGGATGATATTGTAGTAACGCTGCAGTGTGTGTGTGTGTGTGTGTGTGTGTGTGTGTGTGTGTGTGTGAGAGCGATAGAGCGCTGGAAGATGTGGAGTGTGTTGATGAGTGCTGGATTTATGAACGTGTGTTATCAGGGTTACCAGCGGAATGCCAACTTTGCCAATGGCATCACTTCAGTATGCGTGTATTAATAGCGCTTTTTCCATGTTGGTGTACCCCCCCACACACACACACACAAACACACACACATTATTGTTCAGGTTTTCTTCATCTGATTCTCATGGTAAATTGCTGTAATTTCTGAACTAGTCTTCAGGTTTAGTGCTGATAGTTTGTGTTGCTGTAGTTCAAACACAGCAGATGTTTGAAACCTCGTCTCGTTCGTGAGAATCATCTGGCTGATTCATGTCATTCATTTTTAGCTTTTCCACTCTTGCGTCAATACAGCACGAGGACGGACGGGGAGACCGATACAGACAGACAGACAGGAGGGAAAAAACGGAGGGAGGGTGTGTGTGTTGAGGAGTAACTAACTAAAAGTAGTCAAGTTACTACCTCCTCCTAACTGCATCTACATTCATTGTACATCCAAATTCATCTACATTTAACTGTCTACATTAATTATTATTTTTTTTTTTTAGATTAATTGTCTAAACCAGTCTAACCAACTAAAGAATTGCTGTTACTGGTTAATCTAAACCTGTTTCAGATGCAGGAGCGTTTTTTAGAAACTTTTGAAACTAGCTCTTTGAAATTGAGCGTCTTTTTCAGTAGCAAATAATTTTTGCATTCACTTGATGTTTTGGGCGCATTTTATTGCGTAATGATTCAATTAGGCCATTCTCTTGAATGAACAGTTCAAAACAACTCACTTGATCTCTGTGCTGAATCAAGTGTCATTTTTAGTGAGATATTTAGTTAGTGTCACTCTTTTCTGTTCTGCTATGTAAATGATGTTTTGTTTGTTGTATTTAGTGTAAATTGATCTAGTTAAGGCAAGACACTACAGGTTAATAGAGTTAAAAACTGAACTAATAAATATCAGCATACTTTTCCAGTTAATTACATTAAGAACGGCAAACTTTTTTTTGTATTACTATTTTTTAGAAATGTTATGTTTAAATATGCAAATGAAGATGCAGATTGTCTACAAAAACATGCACTAATTTGCATATATTTCCAGAACTGAATCCAGATTCAAAATTCTTGTTTGATTTTGTTGACATATCAGTGTTAAAGGTTTTTCCAGAGGGGATTTGAAATTTCTCTTTTTATCACTCCATGAATCAGAAAAATGCATTTTGCCATGTTTTTTGAATAAAATGTTGTATAAATCAGTGTGAATGAAATATGAACAAACCCCTCAGTAAAAACCTTCAGAATATAGAGAGGAATGAAACTGTAAGTTTTGGTGTTTGTAAGTGCTGCTGAAGTGGAGAAAAAACTCACAGCCTTCAAAGACATGCATTTTCACCACGTTTTTACTGATAAGATGTTGTATAAAATCAGAAAAATCATATATGAACAAACCCCTCTGTAAAAACCTTCAGAATATAGAGAAGAATAAAACTCTTAAGATTTGGTGTATTTAAGTGCTACTGAAGTGGAGAAAAAAACTTTTGAAGATATGGATTGGAATTGAAATCCACAGACGCAAATAGATGAAGTGCAATAAAATAAACACTTCAAAGTGTATTTAGGATGTTTTCTTTCCCCTAGTCTCTAGTCACTAGTAGTTAATTCAATACTTTATGAAAAGCCAAATATCCCAAAATCTCAAAATTGTCCAGTTCTTAAAAAACAGTGTTTGCCTGTAGTTTCAAATTTAACCTCATGTCTCTAATTGAGATCCAGTTTTTGTCGGTTTTATTTATTTAGACTTTCACAACACTTTCTGCTGCTGAGAAAGTAAAAATAAACATCATAATCTTATATATTTAAAAATATTTATAGACATATTTAAAAGATACTTCACCTTTAAATAGCTTCCCTGTAGCTATCAGCTTCTTGTTAGTATGGTTTGGTAGTGTTTCTTTAAAAAGACTAGTTTGACTGTGGTTTAAAAACAAATGTAAGATCCAGTTTGACAGCAGCTTCATATCTGATGCAGTGACTCAAACTCAAACTTAATTCACTCTGAATCTAAATTGTGAACATGCAAAGATTTAATTTAAGGAAGTTCTTCTTTGTAACTAGTGAACACAGTGACTGATATAAACGCTGACTACAGGACGTGATGATATGAGCAATCAGATTGGTGATTGTGTGTGATCTAAAGCTAAGAACAGTGTCAAATGAACGATAATTTCTCTCTAGTAGATGTGAGGAGGTGTGTAAATGTGTTAATGATGATGTGTGTGTGTGTGTGTCAGTCGGGGCTGTGGTTCGAGCGCAGGATCGTAGCGGTGTGTGAGCGCATGATGGCCGGCGGTCGCTGGGAACGAGGCGGTGAGACGGACAGACTCACACACTCTGTCAGACACCGAGGGATGACGCTACTGCACCTCGCCGCCGCTCAGGGATACACACAGCTCATACACACACTCATACGCTGGAGGTAACACACACACACACACACACCCACACACAGTCTAACTCAAATCTGCATAAAATTCTAAATTTTCTCAGCTAATTCAATGTGTTACTTTTCATTTCTTTGTAATTAATTGTGAGATTTACTATCAGTTTTTGAGTGGAAGTTGTTCTGCACCTTGTTTAAGCTTTATTTAACCAGGAAAGAGTCTTTGAGATTAAAAATCTCTTTCACAGGAGTGTCCTGGCCAAAATGGACAGTAATACAGTCAATTTCATCACAAAATTTACAAAACAAAGACAAACTAAGAACACTTAAAGCAATTATATATCAAGTCATCTTCCATTTGCTGAATAAATATTTTAAAATGATCCAAAGACAGCAAATTTTGTAATTTCAGTTTCAATTGAAGAAGATTCCAATCAAGACGGAGCTGCATACAGAAAAGACTTCTTACCCAGTTCAGTTCAAACAAAAGGAATTTATTTTTATTTATTTTTTTCAGTGTGCACTTAAATTTTAACATCTAAATTTTAAACATCTATTTCAGTAACTCTTTACAATAAGGCCCCATTAGTTAACATTAGTTGAAGTGTTAACTGACGCTAACCCACAATGAGCAATACACTGTAAAAAATGATTTTCTTCCTTAGCATTTTTGTATTGTGTTCTAGTATAAATATCTACAAATTCTGGAATTAAGATGCATTTATTTAACAAGTAAAATGACTTAAGATATTATGTCTTGTTTTCTGAAAAATATCGTCCTAATTTTGTTAAAACAAGCAAAAATATCTGCCAATGGGGTAAGAAAAATAATCTTGTTTAGCCTTTGAATTAAGATTATTTTTCTTACCCCATTGGCAGATATTTTTGCTTGTTTTAAGCAAAAACTAACAATATTAGGATAGTATTTTCAGAAAACAAGACAAAATATCTTAAGTCATTTTACTTGTCAAGTAAATGCATCCTGATTCAAGAATTTGTAGATATTTATACTAGAAAACAAGACAAAAATACTACGGAATTTGTTCATCTTTGTTAATAAAAATACAAATGTTCATTGTTAGGTCATGTTTGCTCAGGTCCAATAAATAATATTAACAGATACAATTTTTGATTTTCATAATGTATTGATAAATGTTGAAATTAACATTAAGATTAATAAATTCTTTAGACGTGTTTTTCATTGTTAATTCATGTTATTAATGCAGAGCTAACAAATGGAAAACTTATTGTAAAATGTTACCTCTATTTCTTAAATTTTATGTCATTTATTATACATGTAGATTCATAAGCACGTACATCTGTGTCCCTGCAGCACAAAAGCAGTCTTCAGTAGCACAGGTATATTTGTAGCAATAGCCAACAATACATTGTATGGGTCAAAATTATCCATTTTTCTTTTATGCCAAAAATCATTAGGATGGATATTAAGTAAAGATCATGTTTCATGAAGACATGTAGTAAATTTCCTACCGTAAATATATCAAAACTTAATTTTTGATTAGTAATATGCATTGCTAAGAACTTCATTTGAACAACTTTAAAGGAGATTT
>JAFVLL020004497.1:9439-22954 GCA_021397915.2 Tor tambroides | reverse complement strand
CACGCACACACACTCACTCACACACTCACACACACACACTCTCACACACATGCACTCACTCACACACACATGCACGCACACACTCACACACACGCACACACACACACACACTCACGCGCACACACACACTCACACCTTACCCTCAATGTGAAAAACATTGCAGATGAAAATGTCTGGATCATTTGATCTGTGCTCATAACAGAAGAGAGATGATGGTCATAAGAGCACAACCACAGAGATGAAACATGATCATAGATGACAGAAGATGACGTTTGTATGAGAAGTATGGAAGTAATCAAAAGAAATAAAATAAAGGTTATTGTGTCATATTACAAAAACAGTGAACTCAGACCACAGCACAGTGGCACATGTGTTGGTTTCAGTGGTTCTGAAGGGTGAATTAAAAGTATTTAAATTATTATTAATACATTAAAATAATCTGACTCTAATCTAAATTAAAATGCTAAAAAGACAATTAAAATAAAGAAGTAAACTGATATAAATTTGGATATATTTCCGACACTCACAAGAAACAAATATCTGCTCTGTTTATATCATTGCAAAATATAATTTAAATTATTGCCCAGCTCTAATTCTGATCAATTCAACTATAAGGCATGCAGATTATATAAATATAAAAAAAAATTGTAAAATCAATTTTCCCACAATAACTATTTTACTGAAGATCGCAGTTTTTGAAACGCCCTGAACTCACAAAATAAATCATGGTTAATTCATATTTCAGCACTCCCAGTTTTTGTTAATGAAAAACAAGCAGCTTTGTCATAATTAGAGCAGAAATACAGAAATTATCTTAGCCTTTATGAATTGAATGGCAGTCAAAAAGGCTGAGAATTGTGTTATTAGTCTTTTTATATAATCGTAGTTTATGACTTATTAGTATTTCATCACAACAGTCTGTTCTGAGCATTAAAGAGCTGAATGTCATGATTGATCCGTGACTGTCATTAAAACTCTATTGCTCCAGTGTCATTATTATTAACAACAACTGAAAGTATTAAATTGTTTTTGTTAATCGAAATAAAACAGAAATAATATAAATTCTAAATTTTAAGTTAGTTTTATTAAAGTTATTTAAAGTTTTGTATTAAAACTACTACTAAAATGAAATAAAAATTAATTAAAGCTAAATAAAATATAAAAAAACTAATAGCACATAATAAAATTAGTTAAAAAACTTAAAACTAAAAATATAAAAATAAAATAAAAACAGACAGAGAAAACAAAAATATTAATCACTAAAATAATAATGGTATATAAATAAGCCTAAGCATAAATAAGTCAAACATTAGAAGTTAATAGTGTGTTAAAGGCATGTTTACAGCGTCATAAAATCAGAGCGTGTTTTTCTGGAAATGAGTTTTGATTGTGCTGAATGACTGACACTGCTGAAGGATTGTCTGTGTGTCTGTATTTCAGCGCTTGTGTGTGTGTTTGTGTGTGTTTCTGTGGTTCAGTGTGGATATCAGCCGGTTTCTATTTCTGCCGCTCAGTTAAAGCCTATTTAAATCCATGTGTATGGGGCAGCCGCGTGTCTGTCTCTCTCTCCGTCTGTCTGTCTCTCCGGTCGTCTGCGGCCTCAGTAATTTAAGCTCAGCTGCGTCTCTCTCTCTCGTCTCATTCGGGACTTTCCCCACTTGAGGACGGACGTCTGTTAGGATCCAGCAGGACTTTTGCAGTGTTTCTCCAGTCCGTGTGGAATACTTTATTTTCCCGACTCTTTTCGTCGGTCTGTCTCTCTCTCGCGTGTCATTTTGCGATCGAATGCATCTGCACTTCTCTGATTGTGTGGCTGTGTATTAAGTTTGTTTGTGCTTTTTTATACTTCTATAAAATTTTATATTTTCAAAAATGTTTCACTCCTGACCGAGAGAAAGTGAGACAGGCATGGAGTTGTAATTTTTCTGATTCGCTGTTTTTATGGAATCGTCTGAACGATGGCGCAGAGACACATGGATGGTGTAGGTAGGATGGACTGCGTGTTAAAACTGCTCCCTGTGTGTTTGAAGGTTCACCTTCGAGATCAGTGTGTGTGTGTGTGTAAAAGTTGAGCTGTCAACACATCCACACACACTGTAAATCAAGCACTAAACACACACACACACACACACACACACACTCACTCACATCTGCTTTGTGTCTGTGAAAGTAAATATTAGAATTAGTTTTAAGGATGGATAGAGAACCAAGATTTGTAAATTATTTTCATGCCGTCGGTTCCGTTATGTTTTTCCGCCAGGTTTCCTGCTTGATAAATGTACTGCTTATCATCCAAAGTGTATTCTAAGGAAAACAAGTTTTACAAATGTCTTTCTTGCAGGTCAGTGTAATAAAGTTCCTGTTCAGGGAAAATAATGTTTGCTGATACTGTACACTGTAAAAATAATAATAATAATAATTATTCGTTTTTTTATACTTTAATTTATAAATTGTATATACTGCAGTTTATTAGCAGTTAATGAGTGAAAATTGTTTCTACACCAGTGTTTTTTAGTGCAAGTTAAAATAAAATAAAATAAAAAAAACGTATTTTATTCTAGCGAGTTTGCCAAGACAGTATTTCTCATTTTTATTTAGTTTGTTGATGTACTAAAATAATTAAAACCAAATAAACTAAATCTAAAACTTAATAAAACTAATAAAAATGACAAACACAACAAGATTGCAGTGTTTTACAAGAAAATACTATTTCAGTCTTTCTACTTCAAAATTTCACATTTAATTATTTGTGAAATTTATGACTGAACAATTTTTTAGTTAAACTTAATCTTATTTTATTAATAATTTTATTGTTTATCTTCTTAATAAAAATTACATAGACATGTTCAATCGATAGTTCATTCCATGTGTTACTTGTCTTTTTTTGTAATTATTTGTGAAATCTGCTAGGAATTTATGAAGTGAAAAATGTTTCTGCACCAATCTTTTCAGCGTAAGTTGAAATAAAATATAAAAACCTTAAACTTTTATTTAAGCTAGTAGTCAAGGCAACATTTCTCATTTTCATTTCATTTAAGTTGAAGTGCTAAAATAACTAAAACTAAATAAACTAAAGATTAATAAAAACTATATAAAAATATGAAAAAATAATGACAAAAACAAGATTATTAGAGTATGTTTTATAAGATAATACTATTTCAGACTTTCTACTTCAAAATTTCAATTTAATTCACTGTTACTTGCCATTTCTTGGTAATTATTTGTTTTATGATTGATTTACTAGCAATTTATGAATAAAAAATTGTTTTTACAGCATTTTTTTCCCCAGTGTAGTTGCTTTAGCAAACAAACTCTGAACTCCTGCTGTATTCTAGGAGAGAACATCCATTCAGTGTTTATGTTTTCTTCTTATTCCTTCAGAAGTGCATCACATTACGGAGGTGAATCAGGTTGTAAACGTTCTTTAATGTTGATCATCTCTTGTTCTCTCTAGATAACCAGTTCAGGATGTCGATTCTGGAGCGTTTGGAGCAGATGGAGCGGCGAATGGCAGAAATGTCAAATAACAATCAGCAGAATCAACACATGAATCACTATCATCAGCAGCTATCGAGGAACCAGAGCTCCGCTCCACGCTTGACTCCTGAAAACCAGGTACAAACACACAGCAAAATCTGTTTCTGACCTTCACCTCTGATGCGTCTTCATCTCTTGTAGTCCGAGTTCACGAGTTTATATCAGTTATATCAGTTGCCAAGTGTAAGTACTAAATAAACTAAAACTTAAAAAATTGTAAAAATAAATAAAAATAATAAATTAATAAAAATGATAAAAGCAACAAAATAGCTAAAACTGTAAAATGAAAACAGAAATATAAAAACAAAATCTAATTCAGAACATCAACAAAAACTGTTATAAATAAAAATGAAGTGAGTTTATGCTTAAAAACAAGACCATATATCAATCAGTGGAGTCAAAAAAAGAAATTTGTTTTGCCTTTAAGTTTATTTTTCTGATCATATTGGCAGATGTTTGTTCTTATGCATCTCAGCTACATGTCTCTTGATCTCTCATACTATATTTACATTTATGCCCTTTGGTACATGCTTTTATTCAAAGCAGCTTGAATTGCATTAAAGATGTACATTTTATTAGTTCATGCATTCCCTGGGAATCGAACTTGGGATCAATAGCACATGAGAAACAATCGAATGGAGTCAATTAATGCAGGAATTGTTAAAAAATATATTCATTAGATGCACACAGACATGTCACAGTCTTGTCCATTAACACTCGAGATTTATTTACTGATTATAATGAAACTAAACTACATTGGGAAAATATGTAATATTTATTTGCAATAGGCTTTTTATTTGGACATTAGCATAAATTCTGCTGTTAGAATTTTATTCATTTTAAAGTTTAATTCACCGTCCATTTGACATTAATGAATTGACTCAAAGTTCGAACTGAACAATGAATTGAATCAAAAATGTGTTTGAATCATTGCTCAAGTATGTATTAAAATGTTTTAGTAAAATATCTGTTGATAAATATTGCAATGTAAATATAGATGACAATAGTGCAATTCTTTGGTGTGAAAATTTCATGATTATTTAAACTAGATTTTAAACATTTAGAATCGTCTCAATGACTTTGAATCTTTTCATTGCTTTGGAGCAATTTTTCTTACCCATCAGCCCCTGTGGCTGCTTAACCACAATAATTTCCCACCCTGCTCTTGACTTTATCTGCTTGCCAGAGCGTTCACCAGAAGGTCACGTCGACACCTTGTGTAAGTGTGTGTGTGTGTGTGTGTGTGTGTGTGAGTGTGTGTGAGTGAGTGTGTGTGTGTGTGTGTGTGTGTGTTTGCGTGTGTGTTTGTACTGGTTTTTGTGGTTTACGGGGACAAAATGTGTTTAATGACATGGGTATGACAGAGGTATTACAATTTGAAGGTGGTTTATGAGGACACTGCCTATGTCCCCGTAATTCAAAAGGCTTAAAAAACATACTAAATGGTGTTTTTTTGAAAATCTAAAAATGCAGAAAGTTTCCTGTAAGGGTTAGGTTTAGGTGTAGGGTTGGTGTAGGGCAATAGCCCATACAGTTTGTACAGTATAAAAACCATTACACCTATGGAGAGTCCCCGTAAACCACAAAACAAACATGAGTGTGTTTGCGTGTGTGTGTTTGCGTGTGTGTGTTTGCGTGTGTGTGTGTGTGTGTGTGTTTGCATGTGTTTGCATGTGTTTGCGCATGTGTGTGTGTGTGTGTGTGTGTATGTGTTTGCGTGTGTGTGTGTTATTATAACTGAAACTTGGAATAAATAAACATTACCTATAATAAATGATAAAAAACTAAATTTTAGTCTAGTTCCATCTAGTTCCTAAATTTTCATTGTTTACCTCAATGTACTAAAATAAATTGAAATTTAAATAAAAATTTATAAAAACTATACAGACATTTAAAAAAAAACAACTTAAAAATAAGTAAACATAAGTAAAATGAAAATGGAAAATCTAAAAATGAAAACTAATCTGGATGACACTGTTAGTAACTCTGCGGTGTGTGTGAGACGGATAGAGCGCTGGAAGATGTGGAGTGTGTTGATGAGCGCTGGATTTATGAACGCGTGTTATCAGGGTTACCAGCGGAATGTCAACTTTGCCAGTGACATCACTTCAGTATGCATGTATTAATAGCGCTTTTTCCATGTTGGTGTGCCCCACAAACACACACTCAAACACACACATTACTGTTCAGGTTTACCTCATTTCATTCTCATTGTAAAATCCTCTGGTTTCTGAACTAGTCTTTAGGTTCTAATAGTTTGAGTTGCTTTAGTTAAAACATAGAAATTTGAAACCACGGCTTGTTCGTGAGAATCATCTGGCTGATTCATGTCATTCATTTTTAGCTTTTCCACTCTTACGTCAATACAGCACGAGGACAGACAGAGAGACTGAGACAGACAGACAGGAGGGAAAAAATGGAGGGAGGGTGTGTGTGTTGAGGAGTAACTAACTAAAAGTAGTCATATTACTACCTCCTCCTAACTACATCTACATTCATCTACTATTAACAATGCTTACATTAATTGATTCTTTTTAGGTGAACTATCTAAACCAGTCTAAGCAACTAAATAATTGCTGTTACTGGTTAATCTAAACCTGTTTCAGATGCAGGACAGTTTTTAAGAAACTTTTAAAACTAGTTTTTTGATATTGAGAGTCCTTTCCAGTAGCAAGCGATTTTTGGCTGTTTTGGCTGCAGTTTATTGTGCAACAATCTATTTAGGCCATTCTCTTGAATGAACAGTTCAAAACAACTCACTTAATCTCTGTGCTGCATCAAGTATATTTTTTTAGTGAGATATTTAGTTAAATGCTAATGAATGTCACTGTTTTCTGTTCTGTTGTATAAATTAGTTTTTATTCGTTGTATTTAGTGTAAATTGATCTGCCTAAGGCAAGACTCTACAGGTGAATAGGATTAAAAATGTAACTATTAAATATCAGCATACTTCCCCAGTTAATTGATTACATTAAGAACTGCAAACATTTTTTTGTATTATTTTTGTATTACAAGTTTTCAGGAATGTTATGTTTAAATGTGCAAATAAAGAATTGTCTAGAATAATATGCACTATTTTGCATATATTTCCAGAACAGAAATCTGAATCCAGATTCAGAATTCTTGTTTGATTTTGTTGACATATTAGATTTAAAGGTTTTTCCAGGGGGATTTTGGATTACTCCATAAATAAAAAAACACATTTTCGCCATGTTTTTAGAATAAAATGTTGTATAAATTAGTGTGAATGAAATATGAACAAACCCCTCAGTAAAAACCTTCAGAATATAGAGAGGAATAAAACTCTAAGTTTTGGTGTTTGTAAGTGCTGCTGAAGTGGAGAAAAAACTCGCAGTCTTTAAAGATATGCATTTTCGCCATGTTTTTACGGATAAAATGTTATATAAAATCAGAAAAATCATATATGAACAAACCCCTCAGTAAAAACCTTCAGAATATAGAGAGGAATAAAACTCTAAGTTCTGATGTTTGTAAGTGCTGCTGAAGTGGAGAAAAAACTTTTGAAGGTATGGATTGGAATTGAAATCTACAGACGCAAATAGATAAAGTGCAATAAAATAAACACTTCAAACTGTATATAGGATGTTTTCTTTCCACTAGTCTCTAGACACAAGTAGTTATTTCAATACTTTTTGAAAAGCCAAATATCCCAAAATCTCAAAATTGACCAGTTCTTAAAAACAAAGTTTTTAAGAACTCTAACTGAGATCCAGTTTTTGTCTGTTTTATTTATTTAGAATTTCAAATCACTGTGAAAGTAAAAATAAACATCTTAATCTGATATATTTAAAAATATTTATAAACATATATTTCAAAAAAGATACTACCCCTTTAAATAGTAGTTCCCTGTAGCTATCTGCTTCTTGTTAGTGTGGTTTGGGATCTAATGCTTCTTTGAAAAGACTAGTTTGACTATGGTATAAATACAAATGTAAGATCCAGTTTGACAGCAGCTCCACATCTGATTCAGTGACTCAAATGCAGTCATTAAAATCTATAATTCTGAATCTAAATTCTGAATGGCTAAAGATTTAATTTGAGGAAGTTCTGTGTAACTAGTAAACAAAGTGACTGATATAAACGCTGACTACAGGACGTGACGATATCAGATTGGTGATTGTGTGTGATCTAAAGCTGAGAACAGATTCAAATGAAAGATGATTTCTCTGTAGTAGATGTGAGGAAGTGTGTAAATGTGTTAATGATGATGATGATGTGTGTGTGTGTGTGTGTGTGTCTTTGTGTGTGTCAGTCGGGGCTGTGGTTCGAGCGCAGGATTGTGGCTGTGTGTGAGAGAATGATGGCCAGCGGTCGCTGGGAACGAGGTGGAGAGACAGATAGACTCACACACTCCGTCAGACACCGAGGGATGACTCTACTGCACCTCGCCGCCGCTCAGGGATACACACAGCTCATACACACACTCATACGCTGGAGGTAACACACACACACACACACACACGCACACACACACACAGATACAGTGGTGGCCAAAATGATTAGAATACTAGTATTTTCAGCAGCTAAAAAATGGTTTTAAGTCAGTTACTTCTATCTGTTGCTGTAGTGTGTCAGTAGGAAATACAGTTTACATTTACAAACATTATTTTTGCCATTAATTGTAATAATCCAGTGAGATGTTTGAGATCTGATCTGATCATCATCAGTCTGTCTGGAATGACATGAAGAAACAGAACAAACTGAGACAGACTAAATCCAGAAGAACTGATGCTTCAAGAAACCTCCTGCAAAGCTCCTGAAAAACTATGAGCAAGTGCAGCTAGAGCAAAAGCTGCTTTAAACACAAAGATGCTCACACCAAATGATGATTTCATTTAGTTCATAGAAGTTCATTGATAAAGAAAATCTATTGATGACAGCATCCTCATTTTACAGCATTTTTACACAAGTGCCTAAAACTTTGAACAGCACTGTAGCTTTGCAGGAGGTTTCTTGAAGCATCAGTTCTTCTGGATTTAGTCTGTCTCAGTTTGTTCTGTTTCTTCATGTCATTCCAGACAGACTGATGATGATCAGATCAGATCTCAAAAATCTCACTGGATTATTACAATTAATGGCAAAATGAATGTTTGTAAATGTAAACTGATATTTCCTACTGACACACTACAGCAAAAGATAGAAATAACTGACTTAAAACCATTTTTAGCTGCTGAAAATACTAGTGTTCTAATCATTTTGGCCACCACTGTATCTGTAGTTCATGGACATGATATTTATCTAAGACACTTCGGTCAGTGTGTTTAATGATGTTTGCTTGTGTCTCTCTGTGCATATCAGGAGTATCAGTGTCAATAGTTTGGATCTGGAACAGGAAGTGGATCCTCTGAACGTTGATCATTTTTCCTGCACACCTCTGGTACGGTTAAACATTTGTGAAATTATGCTTTTGAAAGAAGTCTCTTCTGCTCACCAAGGCTGCATTTATTTGATCAAAAATACAGTACAAATTGTGAAATATTATTGCAATTTAAAACAGCTGTTTTCTATGTGAGTATCTGTTAAACTGTAATTTATTTCTGTGATCAAAGCTGTATTTTCAGCATCATTACTCCAGTCTTCAGTGTCACATGATCTTCAGAAATCATTCTAATATGCTGATTTGCTGCTCAAGAAACATTTCTGATTATTATCAATGTTGCAAACAGTTGTGTTGTGTCATGTTTTGTGGTTCTGACCCGTAATGTACTGTGTGTGTGTTCAGATGTGGGCGTGTGCTCTGGGTCATCAGGCTGCAGCTGTGTTATTGTACCGCTGGAGCAGTGCGGCTCTGGGAATCCCAGACTCTCTGGGTCGTCTGCCTCTGGCTGTGGCTCATTCACGCGGACACACACGTCTAGCACGCTGTCTGGAGGAGCTACACACACACTCTCAGACGCAGGAACACACACTGGACACAGCCTCACCTCCATACAGACCCCTGTCTCCACTGTCCAGCAGCCCTGACACCGGTAACAACACACACACTAGGCCCCTATGAAATCCATTTTATTTTTTTCTATTCTTTTGTTTTAATTTTTCTAAATTCTGTTGTAATTATTTCAAACTAAATTAAAAATATATTTTTATAATTTATTACAAAATATTTTTTTGAATTCATCATATTTATGCATTTTCAAAATGCATGTCTAATAAAATTCATAAAACTTTGACAATTTAATGTTCTATTTTATTAAGATTTTAGCAATAATAAGGCCCTAATAAATCTCTTAATTGTTTTTAAATTCTGTGCTTTTCTCTTAATCTCCCTAAATTCCATTTTAATTAATATACACAAAATTAAAAAGAAATGTTTATATTCAAAACATGTTTAATCAGATTCATAAAACTTCGACAATTTAATATTTTATTAAAATTTTAACGAGAAAATCTCTTATATTTTTCCTAAATTCTGTGCTTTCTGTTTTAATTTTTCTAAATACGTTTTTAATTAAATTCAGCAAAATAAAATGTATATTCAAAACAAATTCCCAAATAATGTGCTGTCTGTTTCCCAAATTAAGTGCTATAATTTTCTGAATTCCATTTTAATTTAATAAAACAAAATATTTTTATATTCAAAAACATGTCCAATAAACTTAATAAAACTTTGAGAATTTAATATTTTAATGTTAACAATAATAGGCTCTATAAAATGCTGTTTTCTATTTTAATTTTTCTGAATTACATTTTAATTAAATTAAGCAAAATTAAACTTACATTTTTATATTAAAATGAATCTATAATAATTTTTTTATTTAAAAAAGCATAAAATATATCCAGTATCCAATAAAACTAATAGAACTTTTATAATTTAACATTTCATTAAAATGTTAACAGTTACAAAGCCCTATGAAATTTCTAAAAATTTTTCTTCCCATATTCCATGATGTGTTTTAATGTTTTCTGGATTCTGGATTTTATGGTGTGATAAAAATGTATAAAACAGTCAAAAACTGTATAATCAATGGAATTCATAGAACTCTGAGAAGTTAACCAGTCGTCTAAAATGTAATCCAATTTAAATATAACAATTCCTTTACAAAAATTAAATTTTAGTTTTAGTTTTTGCCAAATAAAATGCTGTACAACAGAGGTTTAATGTATAACTGAATTGTTGAGGCCCGTTCACACCAAGGACGATAACTATAAAGATAACAATAGTTCTAAAAATCATTCTTCATATTAAAGATTACCACAGCTGTAATGATAAAGGCACAGAAAAACGATATAGTTGGTATCACTTTCAGAATGATTTTTTCCAGCTGATGAACGATACATTGACGGACAATCAGCATCAATCTTGCTATAACGAGCTGGAGGATTTAAAGCAGCAGACGAGTGTGTGCTTAGAATAAACAGACGATATCGTTCTCTGGTGTGGACGCTAATATTGTTATCTTTATAGTTATTGTTCTTGGTGTGAACAGGGCTTTATTTTTCATTAAATGTTCCCTCCTGGTGGAATGACCTGCCCAACTCAATCTGAGCAGCTTACCCATCTTCAAGAAACGGCTAAAAACACACCTCTTCCATCTTTATTTGACCCTCTAACTCTAGCACTCTCTATTCTAATTCTGTTTTATCTATCTGTCTTCTTTTATATTTAAAAAAAACTAACACTTGCTTTCTTTTTTCTATTCTATCTACTTCTTTTCTTTAAAAAAAAAAACCCTTGCTGCGTGTACTGTGTTAGGCTAACTGAGACTTGTTATAGCACTTACAAATTATTGCTCTTTTGTTGGTTTTTATTGCTTCTATTGTCCTCATTTTTGTCGCTTTGGATAAATGCGTCTGCTAAATGACTAAATGTAAATGTAAAATAATGTTTTAATAAATTCCGTTATTATAATAGAGTTTTAGTGAATGATACTAACTCTGCTCTCTCTCTCTCTCTCTCTCTCTCTCTCTCTCAGGTTTGAGCTCGTCCAGCAGTGTACCCTCCCCCAGTGACCCGCCCTCTCCCTCCCCAAGCTCCGCCTACTCCAGTGGCTCTGTTCCTGACCCCATAGACTCCGCCTCCTCGCCCTCCTCCCCGTTCTCAGCCCCGCCCCCCGCAGGCTCCACAGACTCGCTCTTTCTGATGGACTGTGAGTCTGCGAGCCCCTCAGCTCCAGCTGCTCCTCACACAGATGCACTCTCACTTCACTCTGATCTCGCAGATGAACTGCTCAACTACAGCGAGAACGCCGAGAACGAGGATTACCTGTCTGATGAGGTCCTACAGGTGAGAACAGCTCTGATTGGACAGAGCATTCAAGTCTCCGCCCCCTCATGGTGAATGAACTTTTCCTGCGTCCCAATTCCCATACTATCCGTTAAGGCTGGGTAAAAGAAATATTGGAGTAGAAATATAATTATATAATTGTAATTTTATTATTATAAAAACTTAATTGAGTGTAATTTAAGTGTTTGTTTATAAATAAGTTAATTTTAATCTTCAAAGGCTATAGTAATGTAGTACCAACTGGTTCTCATTTATATTTTACAGCATTAGTAGATTTTGTTTTTCATTGAGAAAATTTGGCATGTTCTGTACCTGATATATATCCAAAATAATCGGTATTGAATTGAAACGAAAGCTTGCGAGTCGAATCGTGAAATTTGTGCCAAACCCAGCTCTACTATCCTAACCTTAATAGTATTCGAAAATAGATTATAAAACGGATAGTTCCGGTCCTTGATTCTGATTGGTTGAGCCGTGTTCGAAGCTGTTGTAAATTACTCTACAAACACACACCTTTGTTTACGTCAAGCAGCAACCCTCCGCTCTCTCTCGTGAAACCAACACGGAAGTGACTTAAACTGTAATTCGTTAACTGGCCGCTAGAGGCTGGCTGCAGAAGGGAGTCAATCCCATAGACCCCCCCATGTTAAAATGCCCAACTTTACAGCAGAAAAAAACATGTTTACAACCTGGTTCAAAAAATGATTTTGATCTATATAGCTAATAATATAGTGAATTTTTTTATAACTCATCCGTTTAAATTATATTGAGCCTTAAAGTTCTGCATAATTAAGAGCGTGGCCAGTTGAGTGACAGGTGGATTGCCGCTGCTGTCACCACTGGCGAGCTAAGTGGGCGTGGTTTCAGCAACCAGCTCCGCCCACGCCCCACCTCTTTGCCCATTTTCGATTATCCGGGAGTGACGCGTGGTGTCGCGCTTGCCAAGATGGCGACGGTCTTGATTTTGTGAAACCTTGCTGCGTATATGGAATAACCGTTTTATAAAAGCAGTAAACCCCGTGAAGCCGTTTTTTTACAGTGAATTTATAACAGCTAAGGGGTGTTGTTAAAACCAAAAAATGCATCATGCAAAACATATGAAGAGAGTTCTCGGCATGATAGACCTGCGACAAACGTGTCTCTTCATTTCTCTTCATACGGTAGGAAATTAAATTAATTGAAATATGGATAACACTTTTGACAAGATGATTGACAGCGCAGTTTAAACGGTGACAGAATGCACGTAACTAAGCAACAGAGCGTCCATTAAAGACATAATGATGAAGTAGTATGTCCCAAAGCTACTATTCTGATACATACTCAAAAGTATGTACATTTTCTTCACAAAAAGAGTACATAATTTCAAGGCACAGTATAAGTATGTGAATTGGGACGCAGCATTTGTTATGTTGATGTTGCGATTATCTCGCTGTTAGGTTGACATGGCAACGCTGGCCGAGCAGATCATCGAGGCCACGCCTGAGCGAATCAAACAGGAGGAGTTTAACCGGGAGGCGGAGTCACCGCTGCGAGAGAGGCGGGACAATCCTGCCATTCATGACACCATGCCATGGCTCGCAACATACCTCGACACCGTCGACAGGTACATAAACACAAAGAACCTGTACAGTAGTGTTCAAATATTTATTGAGCAGCAAATCAGCATATTAGAATGATTTCTGAAGATCATGTGACACTGAAGACTGGAGTAATGATGCTGAAAATACAGCTTT
>JAFVLL020004496.1:0-44373 GCA_021397915.2 Tor tambroides | reverse complement strand
TATTTGATACTGATTATGTTGCCAAATTGGTTTGGAACAGTTGTTGAATAAACAATTAAACTGAACATGCCTGTCTACCTGCTTGACTGACAGTTTTATTGATCACTGAGAGAGCACTGACTTGGTATGATGTTGGTTCAATAGAAATTTTAACATTTTTTAAATAGCTTGGATGTAGTAAACTACTTTTGCCATGTTTCTGTAGCTTAGCTTGCTACAATTCCCAGGGCTGTAGCTTTAGTGTAGTGAAGCTTCATTTAAAGAAGAGTAACTGTTAGCTTAGCTCACTTCGTTTCCCAAGTAGCTTGCACAACACTGCACATAAGCATGTAAGTCTAACATATTACTTCTAGCTAAATGCAACCGACTGTAATAATCTGCTGTAAAATGAGAACTAGTGCTTAACTGCCCAAATTTCCTGATAAAATTAAATGAAAAAAATAAAAAGATTTTTTTTCTTCCACAACACAAAACAGCCCAAAGCAGCTTTATAGCGTAACTTTACAATCAAGTCAAGTCACCTTTATTTATATAGCGCTTTTAACAATACAGATTGTGTCAAAGCACTTAACAGTATCAAATTGGAGGATAGCGTGTCAGTAATGTATAATAATAAGATTAAACACTCAATTTTCAGTTAAGGGCATTTCATTATTGAATTCAGAGATGTCATTGTCTAGCTCAGTTTAGTTTAAATAGTATCTGAAATCAAATTGACGATAATCGTTAGAAATTAAGTGTCCCCCAATTAAGTGTACACAATTAAGTGTAGAAATTAAGTACAATCCCAAGTTAAGATCAACAAGGAACCTTTAGAGGAACTAGGACAAAGCAATGTTGTTATTGTTAATTATTTTGCCATTTTATTTATCAAAAAAATAAAAAATTGAAATACAATCAAACATAAAATACAGATGGAAAAATCAAATCTATTTTATTTCAGTTAGCTGCCAAAGCTACTTTTTTTTACTTTTCATTTAAATAAAAATACTAAAATTACTAAAACTAAAATAGAAATATTATAATACAACAATTAAAATAGATAATAACTATGCTAAACAGAAATATATAAAAACAATAAATGAAAAAAAAAAAATCACAAATCAATAAGACCTAAATAAAAATTTAAATAAAATATAAAAACAAAAGCTAATTAAAAAAAAAAAAAATTATATAAATAAAGAAAAAAATAATTTATAACTAATACTATCACTGAGAGACAGCACTTATGATTCAGTTTGACAAAGTGAAATTAGAGTGCTGATATTTAGTATGGTATTGCTTAGATATAATATTTATCAGTCAATAATGTTGTAGGATGCAGGCGGTAATGAGAAACATTCTTTTTGATGTGCAGATGTTGGTTACAGACTTCCACTAAATGAGATGCAATTTAGATGTTGTAGGAAAGAAATGAAAAACACATAAGTGTGCAAGAACAACAATACCTATCTCTGTGTGTCTGTACCTGTAGGTTTTGACCTCCAGAGTAGGCTGACAGTTGACTGCAGTTTACTTTATGGATCCATCAATCACTAACAGATGCTTACTTTTGCGTAGGCAGACTTTTGACTTATAGCATAAAGCCTGGTCCACACTGCAGCTTAGTCTGAATCGCTCACTCAGACTAGTAGAGATCGGCTGACTAACATGAACAACAGACAGATGGGGAAAAAACACATTCAAGTAATTGCACAGAACTATCAAACCCAATTGGTTGCACAGAAAATGGCAAAGAAATTAGCTGAAAACTGTGTGCAGACTTAAAGGAATAGTTCACCCAAAAAAATTTAATTTGCTGAAAATTGACTCACGCTCAGGTCATCCAAGATACAAATGAGTTTGTTTTTCCATGAGGACAGTTTTTGAGAAATTTAGCATTATATCACTTGCTCACCAATGGATCCTTTGCAGTGAATGGGTTTCATCGGAATCAGAAATCAAACAGTTGATAAAAACATCAGTAATCCACAAGTAATCCACTAGTTCAAATTAGCATCTAGTGAAGCAAAAAGCTGTGTGTTTATAAGAAACAAATCATTAAGGCATTTTTACCTTCAAACATTTGCTTCTGGCTAAAAGAGTCCTCTATAAAATTTATAAAATTGCTTTCTAGTGAAAAAGTCGTCTCAACTGAACCAGGCGAGAAATATGCACAGATCATTTACCATTTATAACAGTCCAAAACAGTTCTAAGCAAATATGCCAGAAATGACTGGTTAAAGTTAAAATATCTTAATGATGGATTTGTTTCTTTTGAATCTTTTCACTTCATAAGACGTTAATTGATGGACTGCAATCGTGTGGATTATTGTGATGTTTTATCAGCTTTTTGGACTCTCATTCTGACGGCACCCATTCACTGCAGAGGATTCACAATGAACAAGGTTACTAACAATATTTCTGTGACCTGATAAAATCACAAAACGCAGATGACGCAATGGACCTTTCTTCTCATCACAAGCGTTATCGTTTCTATTTCTGCAACTGCCATTTGTGTAACACTCGTGGTGAAGGAGCTTTGCAGCAGTGGATCAGGGAGTCCCAGGAATAATGACATCTCTTTTCTCCAGCCCTGTGAAACCCGCCCTTTGTCTTTCTTTGTCTTTCTTCCTCCACATAGATCTGAGGGGTAGGAGTCTGTGTCGTGATATTCCAGAGCTCACTGAAGAGCAGTAACATGAAAAGCTCAATGGAAAGACCCCATTAGCTGTTCAAATATCTCTTGTGGATTTCACTCTTAGTATACTGCTTTCCTTTCTCACCCTATTTATGGCTGAGAACGCACTATAGTGTCAAATTTTGGTTTGATTAAAAACATAGCAACATTACACTTCTAACCCTGCTGTCAACAACAGTAAAACAAAATAATATTTTTACAATTCTTTGAAAAATAGTTGCTGTCACAATGCTAGACATGTTTTAGGTGGTTGCCAAGGCGTTGCTACGTGGTTACAAAAGTGATCTAGGTGGTTGCTAAGGTGTTATGGATGATTGTAGGACTGTTTGATGTGGTTGTTAACATGTTCTGAATGGTTACTAGTGTGTTATAGCTGCTAAGGTGTTCTGAGTGGTTCCTAGGGTATTCTAGATAGTTGCTAAGTTGTTCTGAGTGGTTGTTTGAATATTCTAGGAGGACTCAAGGTGTTCTAAGTGGTTACTAGGGTGTTCTATGTGGTTGTTAAGGTGTTCCAACGGTTGCTAATGCATTGGTATGTGGTTATTAGGATGTTCAGATTGGTTGCTAGTGTTCTAGATGATTTTTAGATAGAGGGATAGTAACTGATTACATGTAATCTGGATTACATAATGTGATTCCAAAAATGTAGTACTTGTAATTGGTTTATATGACATTTTAAATGATCATAATAAGATTACAGTTACTTTTTATGGATTACAAGTCCCTGTGAAATTTAAAGTTATATCTCAAAAATTTACAACACAACATGTTCTCTGATGAAATTATCCCATTTAAAGTTAGGGTCAAAAGTAATCTATAACTAATCTGAAAGAAGTCCGAATACATTACCTGAGTAATCGAGATTACATTACTGATTACAATTTTCATCATGTAATTGGTAATCAGTAAGTAATCTACCCAGCACTGTTCCTAAGGGGTTCCAAGTGGATGTTAAAGTGTTTTGTAGGTTGTTGCTAGGGTGTTGTGGGTGGTTATTATGAAGTCAAAGTCAAAACAGGTCGCAGTCTTTGATATTCTCATCTGACTTTATTCCCTTCATTGTAAGTCTTTTGGATTTCTTGCCGTTTTATCAGAAATTACAAGTCCAATCACTTGGAAAACTAGTAGCACACCTCTACTCAAAAAGCCATACAATTGAGGTTCATTCATGTCCACATCACAATCAAAAAGATTGTAAGCATAAGTAACCGTAATAGTGATGACTGCCTTAGCAAACACTACTAAAAAGCTAATCATTAATGAGGACAAAGCAAATAAAAGCAGAATTTGCATTCACTTTACTGCATCACAACGGACACTTAACGGCCTATAAAGCCACTTTATCACCAAAAACAACACAAGCTTGGTATCAGCCTAATGAGATAATTGCCAGGCTAGAGCAGACGCTGTCCTTGACGGCACTAAATGTGTTTTAGAAAGTGAATTTAGAAGGTATTGACCACTTACAATGTTCTGAAGTTGAATTTTAACAGCGTAAATGAGCCTCCGCAGCCCTCGTTCATTAGCGTAATGTAAATGAGCGCTCCACAATGACAAGAAGAGGAGGCGGAGCCCGATGACATCATGAGGAGAAGGTCAAGTCTACAAACAGCCCTTCAGAAGCTCGTCTGGATTAATTGGCCCTGCGAGGAAACATTAGAACAGTTAGAGAAACTGTGGTGACTAAACACTCCCTGACCCGCGGTTAAGTGTGGGGAGATTCACGTCTGCAAAACTGTTATTACAAACAAAGCAATCTCTCGGGGCACAGTAAAGACATACTCATCAGAGCAAAGGATTCATAATTGTTGCTCTTTGCCATGGAAATGGGTTTGAGATTATAGCAGCATGACAACAGTATCAGAGTTGTATGCACTGTTACTTGGTTACTTGATGACAGCACAAATACATCACGCTAATAACCACACTATTCAACAATGGAGAGATGATGTTCCCAGTATATTGACCACATCAACCAAAGTTTTTTTTTTTTCTTTCTTTTTATTACAGTGCTAAGGCAGGACTGTACTGATAAATAAATAAATAAATAAATAAATAAATAAAACAAGTATTTAAAATAAAAATGTCATATTGTGAGATTTTAACTCATTGTGATATATATATATATATATATATAATTACCGTTTGGAGTGATTAATTAAAAAAGATTTTATTCAGCAACAACACATTATGATTAACAAACGTGACAGTAAAGACTTTATAATTTTGCAAGAATTTGTAATCAAATATTTCTATTTCTAATATATAATAACATTTCTAATATATCAAAAAAAAAATTCCCTAAATATACAGTATGATCTATTTTGTATAAACAGCTGAACTTTCTATTCATAAAATAATCCTGAAAAATGTATCATGGTCTCTGCAAATTACAATTATCAAAAGGGACAGTAAAGATTTTATAATTTTAGAAGAATTAATAATCATACAAACATTTCTAGTTAAAATATATAATATAATATAATATAATATAATAACATTCCTAATATATAAATTTATTTCTAAATATATGATCCAGTTCATATAAACATCTGAACTTTCTATTCGTAAAATAATCCTGAAAATGTATCATGGTTTCCACAAATTTAATAAGCAAAAACAGGTATTTTGAATTGTAAAGAAATATTACTGTCTTTAATGTATTTTTAATCAAATAAATGCATTCTTGATGAGCATTAGAGATTTCTTTCAAAAACACTAAAAATCTTGTGAAATCAAGTTACAATTATGAAAAATAATGCTGCAACTGTGCAGTCAAATTACAAATAAATAAATAAATAAATAAAATGAATGGACATAAAACTAACATTCTTTTACTGCTTTGAAAGCACTAGTATTTCTATTTGGAAATGCAAATCTACTTCTTTTTTTACTTCAAAGTCTATAAAGTCATGAACCCGAATAGCTTTAGATATCAGAAATGTCAAAATCGAAATATCTGGCATCATCAATATGTTTGAGGACTTGAAGCCTGTTGTCACTCGTCACTGCTGACAGGCTGCTGGAATGGAAGAGCAATACAGGTGAACAAAGATCACGCGTTCATGTTCGCAGCAGCACACGGCAGCAGCAGCTTCGCATGTCAAGATCACTTGACTTTTTGCCTCATAGTCATATTGCTTCTCAAATAAAACTTTCCTGACACATCAGTCGTTTAGAGGAATAAAGAAGTGTCAGACTGTGACAGGCATTTGTTCAGAGAAGTTTGGAAAATAAGCAGGTTGTAGATGATTTATTTACATAAACCCTGTTGTTTAGTATGCTGTTAGTTGAATGCACTGAAACAACTGAGCCCCATTTTTCAAAGGGACATATAGAGAGATAGATAGATGGATGGATGGATGGATGGATGGATGGATAGATAGATAGATAGATAGATAGAGTTCTACATGGCCATTTTCTACCCTTTCTATGAACTCAGCTTCTATGGAAACATCATCTTCACATAAAACAGCATTTAGTCACAGGTTGTGGGGTTGTTCACACTTCCAGTATAGTTTGTGCTGCTCTATCCTTCAGTAACAGCCTCTTTGGAAAGCCTGATTAGATTGTGACAGGTTCATAAAACAATCCATGCTGAAATGGGGCACACAAACTATTAAGGTCAGAGGAAAATCAAACAATAAATGTTGTTTTGATGCTCTCTAATGTGGTGTGACAAATTGCTGTAGCTGCCTAGTCGATTCAGACGGCAGCAGTGTATAACACTCTCTCCCCCATCAGCCCGCCGCTTCACTACAAGTTACAGCAAGAAAAATAAATATCAAATGCATCGTCTCTCATGTAATCAGTGTTTCAGCAGCAGGAAGACATCAAAGATGTAAACAACTTGTCACCTAATATCATAGTTACCTCAGGAAAAGTATTCAATGTCCACAGCTGGAAGGTAGTTAGCTAGAAAAATAAACTCTAGAGAGAAGCAGATTTTAAAGGGGTCATGAATGCATTTTTAAATTATTTTGTTTCCTGAGGTAAACTTATAATCTCAGTATGTTTTTTCATCAGAAACAGTCATAATTTAGAAATAAAAAGTCATTTTCTACCCTGAATTTAGTCCTCTGAGTTGAACGCTCTGTTGGAAGGGGCGTGTCTGCTGCTAGACTTCAGTGTAAATGCTCACTGCTGTGATTGGCTAACATTTTTGCATATGAAATGAGTGTTACAGGTGGAACTCTCTCGAAAACTTTTACAGTGTTCTGACTGTAACAGCAGCCAAAATGAACTAATGGTGAAAAGAGATGACTTTCGCATTATTTAGATCTACACCTGTTGCATCAAAGGTCGCAGTGCTGCACTGTAGCCAAACACAGTCATGTCTACTGAGCACACGATCCAATGATCTCCTTATTGAAACATGATTTCTACAATCTCACGAAATCTTCAGAGAAATACTACACAGGGAAAAAAAACATTGTAATTAAGAGACTCGTTGAACAGTGCAACTGCCATTGGTTATAACAGGAGTTTTGGCAAAAATGCAGATCAAATCACTAGACTAGCGCTGATCTTGAACTCACAGCTCCAGCGATTATAATGAGAACAACCTTTGATCGCTTTCTGTATTTAATAGATGATTTTCACACTAACTAACAGGAACACTGTGAAGCTGATTGTTTAGTCTCCGGCTTGATTCACTAATTACACCGATCACAGGTCATGATGCTCATGAAATGTCCCCTCAATTCCCCTACAATGACCCCTTTAAGAACCATCACTAAAAAAATTATATTATTATATAATCTACCTATAAGAGTGACAGTATTTGCCATCAAATACACTACTGTTCAAAATGTTTCTAAGTCTCTCATGACTTTAATAGTTTATATATATATTGAATTAAAACATTAACAACAGCTTAAGTAATGAAACATTTTTTGTACCAATATATACAGTATTAGTATGAAACACTATATATAATACATGCATGTTCAGTTTTTTTATTTTATATGTTGTTTTTAATTGTAACCTGTTGTTGATGTCTTAATTGAACATCTAAAATTGCAATCTTTGGAGACAGTTTTCCCAACATCAACGGTTTGACAGCTAATACATATTTATGTCTTTGGGATGCAAAGACTTTTTTATTGCATAAAATGGAAAATGTGTTTCTAGGTCAAAGTGACTCAAAATAACAGTGTGTCATACTTTTTTAATGCAAAAGGCATATAAATAGATCAGTGGTATTTCAAAAATGGTCAAATAAGTGAAAGAATAGATTTTTTTTAATTTTAAAGTTCAAAGTTTTCATGTTAGTGACAAAGGTCCCCTTCTAAATACATTTATAGTCACATGATTTTTAATAATTAAAAAAAAAGTACTTTCCAGAAAAATCACATTTTGCCTTAGTACCAACGTAACCATATTTCCTGATGCTATTTCATGACATGCACCAATCTAAGCATGATGTCTTTCATGTTTTAGCAGATAGTTTTTGTGTTCTGTGAAAGACGACACTACTGAGTTTCTGGGGAAAATGAAACAGGGGGATCTGGACTGATTTTTGAAAGTGCAAAATAGTCTCATCTTCTCTCACATTGTCAACAACCTGCTGTTTACTGTCTCTCTGAGTTTCTCCATCTCACTTACGCATAAAACATTCATAACTGAGATGGCAGATGAAAGAGCAGCGCTGGGTAAAAATGAAGCAAAAAGAGATGAAGAGCAAAAGGAGGAGAGGGAGAAAGTAAAAGAGGAAGAGAAGAGGAAGAGAGCGATGGTTCTCCTGAGGGCCAATCCCTCTCTGATTGCCATGCAGAAGTATAAACATGGTCTTTCAAAGAAGGCACTAAACATAGACTTGTCATAATCCTCACAAATAATACACAGGATTGCACATTCTGCAATGTGCAACTCTAAAAAATGACTTTGTAAATCCCACATAATAACAAGTTAAATTGCTACGCCTCAGATGCACAGTGAAGATATAAATATTTGCTTCTTTGGCAGATTTTCAACCTTATCTCCAATACTTAAGAAACATTGTATTTTTAATGCAAGTCGCTGTAGAGGACACCGGGGCTAGTTGTCACAGTAGCTACAATCTCAGTTTTGGAAAACACATACATTAGTTCAAGACTGTCATAAATTAGAATAATCGTGCCCTTGAAATGAAAATTCTAATATCATATTTGTATAACAGTTCCTAGGTAAAAAGTACACACAATGAAACCACACTAGCACACATTTGTGCAAGATTAAGGCTAATTTTAACTGAAAGGCTGAACATGCTCTCTGGAAAGTTATTTTTCATAAACATCAGGATGGATCAGGTTACTGTTGCATGAATTGAATCAATTGTTCTGCGGCTCAAATTTTGATGAAAAGCAGTTAAATGGTATTGCATAATTGCATAATAGATTTTAAAAGCAGATTTGTTGAGAAAAATAGCTTTGTTCTACACTTTAGACAGTTTAACTTTTTAAAAAAGCCTCACTGAAAAAATAACAATAACATTGGCAATAACATTGGACATTTTTAAATAGACTTCAAGGTTATAACTTTTAGGAATTTTCCCTGTAATAAAAAAACAACAAGTCCCAGTCACCCCTATAAATGACTAATTATAACACACTAAAAAAGACATTAGCGAAGACTGTCTCATTGTAATGCACTGAGAACAAAAGCACAAATACCTTTCTTTTATTCACTATGCATACTAGCCTGGAGACAATCTCAGCCATTAAAATAGATAACAATGTGTAAACACACATCAGTGTTTTGCAGTCTTGACATCTTCCCTTCAAGAAATAATTTGCCATACTGTACATGGTTTTTTTTTCACCATGGTTTTACATTTTCAAATACGACCTTGCTTTTTTATGAGTTAACTTTAGCTGCGGGTTTGGTTCAAACATTTTTATGGATTCATAAAAGTTTTCAAGCAGCAAGTATAGGTAGAATCTTGTTTTTCTTTCCATCAGAAGATATAAATGTACCACTAACAAGTGTCAGTTGGTATTTCACACAGCCTGTCCCCCTTTTTTGGGGTGAAATATCATCTTCACATTCAGAATTGGATGTTTGTAAATTAATCTAACAGAAATACTAGTACTATGTGCTGTTTTGGGCCAGAGTTTAAATAAAATGTTGATTCTATAAGATTTCTCTCGGTCATCAAATTCTTCCTTAAAGGAATAGTTCACCCAAAAACAAAACTTTGCTGAAATTGTACTCACCCTCAGGCCATCCAAGATATAGATGAGTTTGTTTCTTCATGTGAACAGATTTGGAGAAATGTAGCATTACATCACTTACTCACCAATGGATCCTCTGCAGTGAATGGGTGCCATCAGAACGAGAGTCCAAACAGCTGATAAAAAAACATCACAATAATTCACAAGTAATTCACACAACTCCAGTCCATCAGTTAATGTCTTGTGAAGTGAAAAGCTGCGTGTTTCCAAGAAACAAATCCATCATTAAGGCATTTTAACTTTAAACCACTACTCCTGGCCAAAATTCATAATAACGCTTTGTATATTGAAAAAGTTCTCTCTCATCAAAATCCACCAACATATTTGTTTAGAACTATTTTGGACTGTTTTCACTTGTAAACTGTGTTTAAATGGTGCATATTTCTATCCCGATTCAGACGGCACCCATTCACTGCAGTGGATCCATTGGTGAGCAAGTGATGTTAACGCTATTTTTTTTTTTTTTTTGAAGAAAAAACTCATTTACATCTTGGATGGCCTGAACGTAAGTTTTTTTTTTTTTTTTTTTTGGTTGAGGGGTTGGTGAAATATTCCTTTGATTCAGTCAGGATTTGTGCTAATCGTAAAAAGGTCAAAACAAGAGCTACGCAGTGTGGCATGTAAGCAAATACCCCCACCAGATGTCATATCAAACCCACTGGAGGCGTTTAATCAATCATAATGACTGATAAGATGATTACCTTGTATAATCCTACATTACATTTGGCATGTTTTCAATACTGTCAGCCGCCGCTGAATTGCACCCTGACATCAGCAACGTAACGCTTTGGGTTCAATCACTCAAATGACAATCTATAGAGCCGCGGCTTCCTTTACAAGCAGTAAGAGAGCCATAGGTAGTTCTGAAGATTTCAAAGGCAAAAAATCTTGTTTTCAAAAGAAACCTAGTGATTACGGACTAAGAAAGAGCTAAAAGAAGTCCACTGAGTGTGATGCAATGGAAATGGAAATAATTGACTTAACTCGACCTAGAGGCAAACTCACCTAACTGACTCCATAATGTGGCGCCTGAAGCACTGCTGTTTTTCTTCAAGCAGAACTGAATAACCATTGTCCTGTGAAATTTGAATTAAAGAAATTAATTTTCTATTTCTCTTAAGGTAGCAATATGCATTTTTACACAGAGGGTAATGACCTGTTGCAATGCTAAAATTAACATTAATTCTTCTCTTAACATTTAGTGCACAATTAAAGATTTATCCTCATCATCCATGTTCTTCAATCATTTACATTTGACATTCATTTAGTTGAAGCTTTTAGTGAACAGTTAAGAAAATGAGTGTTCCATTAAAGTACCCTGGGAATAATTTTCCGTAATTACTCATTTAACATTTCTAGTGTCTTTCTTTGATGATTGACGGTTGTTTGTTATGATGCGGCCCCTACAGTGAAACCTGCCATCAGTCTCAATATGTCAGAGCATTTTGGAAAAGGTATTCTACTTTAATAAGACAGATCATTTTTTTCATCATTCTTTTGTAACAAATGTCACTTTGTTCAATTTTATTGCATCCTGATTGCATCCTCCACTTTTAAGTCCCACGCCCACATCTCAAAAACCAATCAACAATCAATACATAGAATCATGTATTGTTCAACAGTCTATTGCACTCTGATGTAAGTCTCAATACAAAAGAAAAGATCTGTCTGTTTTATTGTGATTTTAAATGATAGTCCACCTAAAATGTAAATTCTGTCATTACTGTTTAACCCTCATGTCATTCCAACCTGTATGACTCACTGAGTTTCTTTCTGTGGAACACAAAAGATGATATTTTGAAAAAAGTTTTAGTTTTTTCTTTAGAATTTAGAATGAAATATAACTGAGATGTTCAAACCCCTACTAAACTCGTTTTCTCCTCTTGTATAAATGCCTGATACTTTACACAGGTAATGGAGTCATATACTGAGCAAAGAGTAAATCATCATAATTAATGATTTTATGAAGCCTTCAGGCACCGCCTAATGAATATTTAGGAGAGAAACATCCCTAACCAGGACTGATTATTACAAAGCAAATTACTGAAATTCCCCGTGGGATCTGATTCAATCAGTTGCTGTCTTGTAGTAGCTGAATTTCCCCAGGTGCTTCAACATGGATATTTTATCCCATGATTAAATTACGGCTCTCATCCTGTAAGGCTTGTTTCATATATCCAGAGCTCTTACAGTACAGTCACATGGTTTGATGCATCTCATCCTTTCTGAAGCATGACGGTCCCTGCACTTTCAACTGACAAGAGCAGTGTAACAATCCTGCCTGAAAATTATTTTTCCTGAAAAAAATAACAGCATATGAGTTTGAAATGGCATGAGGCTAAGTAAATAATACAGAATTTTCATTTTTGGGTAGACTACTCCTTTAAAGGGATAAACTAGGATTACTTAATGCAGTGCCTCCCAAGCAGATTCCTATATTAGTAAAGCTGGAACCAGAAATGTGTTCCTTTTGACTCATACTATACAAAACATCTAATCAAATAAATGCATAAATAAAGAAACAAATACTAGTATATTTATATATATATATATATATATATACATATAGTATAGACAGACAGACAGAGCGACAGACCGATAGATAGACCGATAGATAGATAGATAGATAGATAGATAGATAGATAGATAGATAGATAGAGTTCTACATGGCCATTTTCTACCCTTTCTATGAACTCAACTTCTATGGAAAGTGCCTTGCGAATGTATTCATACCCCTTCATTTTTTTCACGTTTTGTTATGTTGCTGCTTTGTTAAATTGCTTTAAATTACTTTTCCCCCCACATCAATCTACACTCCATACACCATTTTGACAAAACAAAAACAAAATTGTCACAACTTCGTAAATTTATTAAAAATAAACTCAAATAAGTATATTGCATAAGTATTCATACCCTTAACTAAATATTTAGCTGAAGTGCCTTTACAGCCTCAAGTCTTTTTTGTTTGATGCGACAAGCTTTGCTCATCAACATTTGGCAATTATCTGCCATTTGTCTCCTCACCTCTCCACCTCTCAAGCTCTGTCAGGTTGGATGGGGGCAGACGCACATTTTCAGGTTTCTCCAGAAATATTTGATTCGGTTCAAGTCCAGGCTGTGGCTGAGCCACTCAAAGACATTCACAGAGTTGTCTATAAGCCACTCTTGCTGTGTGCTTAGGGTCACTGTCCTGTTGGAAGGTAAACCTTCTGCCCAATCTGAGGTTCTGAATGCTCTGGACTGGGTTTTCATTAAGGCTATCTCAATATTTTGGTGCATTGAGCTTTTCTTCTACTCTGGCGAGTCCCTTAGTCCCTGTCACTGAAAAACAGCCCCATAGCATGAGGCTGCTACCAGCACACTTTACTTTTGGGATGGTACTCTGCAGGTGATGAGCAGAGCTGGTTTCCTTCAAACATGATGCTTAGAACTGAGGTTCATCAGACCAGAGAATCTTGTTTCTCAGAGTCTGAGGGTCCTTTAGGTGCTTTTTTTGTAAATTCCAAGTGTGTTTTCTTTTGTCTTCACTGAGGAGAGGATTGAGTTTGGCCACACCGCCATAAAGTTCAGATCGGTGGAGTGTTGCAGTGATGTAGTTTTCTCCTATCTCCACATATGATCATGGAGCTCAACTAGAGTGACCATCAGGTTCTCCATCAATTGCTCAGTTTGGCCAGGAGGCCAGCTCTAAGAAGAATCCTGGTTGTTTCAAACTTCTTCCATTAAGGGTAACAGAGACTACATGCTTCTGTGACCCTTCAATGAAGCAGATT
Organism: Tor tambroides; assembly: GCA_021397915.2. Classification (NCBI taxonomy): domain Eukaryota; kingdom Metazoa; phylum Chordata; class Actinopteri; order Cypriniformes; family Cyprinidae; genus Tor; species Tor tambroides. The sequence goes on along the minus strand of JAFVLL020004496.1, from coordinate 30,706 downwards.
TTTTTCTGAACTCTTCCCCAGATGTGTGGCTTGACGCAAACCTGTTTCTGAGCTCTACAGACTGTTCTTTTGACCCCAGGGCTTGGTTTTTGCTCTGATATGCATTATCAGCTGTTGGACCTTTTATTAAGACGTGTGTGCCTTTCCAAATCATACCCATTCAATTGAATTTGCCACAGGTTAACTTCACTCAAAGTCTAGTAACACCTACAAGCAATATGAATGCTCCTGAGCTAAATTCCAACTGTCCCAGATAAGGGTATGAGTACTTATGCAATGGAATCATTTAAGTTTTTTATTTTTAATAAATTTGCAAAGATGTTAAAAACCTTTTTTTTTTTTTTTTTTTTAAAACCTTTTTTTTTTTTTTTTTTTTTCTTTACCATTATAGTGTACAGAGTGTAGACTGATGTGGAAAAAAGTAATTTAAAGCAATTTAACATAAGGCAGCAACATAAAACATGAAAAAAAATTAAGGGGTATGAATACTTTCGCAAGGCACGCTAGATAGATAGATAGATAGATAGATAGATAGATAGAAAGAAAGATCTTTACAGCCACTTTTGATCAATTTAATGTGTGCTTGCTGAATAAAACTATTACTATCTATAAAAATACTGACCACAAATTTTTAAACAGTAATAGACTATATACAACTTTTTTCAGAGTTTTAAACATTCTAAATCTTTCAAAGCACCCCCTGGCATACATGTACCCCTGGTTGGGAATCACTGCTTTAATGACAGCTTGGATCAGTGAGAACAGAGTTTCAGAGCTCATGACATTACTTTGTTCTTCACCCTGTCAGACCAGAAACCAATGATTACAACCTCAATCACATTCAGCTGCACAAGAGACTTTGCAGAGTTTCTTCTGCTGTTTCTCTCTGACTTTTGACTTCACTGTCAATAAGAAGTGTATTTATTTTGTGTTTCTTTACCAAACGCATCACACACAGGAATCGGAGCTCGCAAAATAAACACAGTTCTTCACTGACCTGCAAAACTGCCCACGCAGATTGAGTCTAATTCTGGAAAACAAGAAAGTTTATTCACTAGGTTTTATATGTACCACCGCCTCTCAGGTCAGGACAAAGGAGATTGGATTGCACATTGTTGACGATCATTTTTCTGGTTGCCCCTCAAAGATTCTATTTTGAAGTTGATGAGATTATATTTCATATAGAGATTGAGGCAGTAACCTTGACTCTGTGTTTAGAGTAGTTCTGGAATAGCTGTATTTTATCTGATTAGTTTTCTCAGAGGCACACAGACTATGTAAAGAGGAAATATGGAGCTACAGGCACTTGAATGTAATACCTCAGGGATTACAGTAACAGGATTTTTCCTTTCGCTCAAAAAAACACTGTAAGACAAAAATACAATTAGATGCGCAAATACTGTGAAAGGCTTTGGTGAACAGAGATTTGCTGTATGTGTACTTAAATAAAATTAAATTACTCTCTTAATTCTATAAGAGGTGAATCCTTATGGAGTTAGAAAATTGCAAAAAAAAACAAAAAAAAAAAAAACAGACAGATAGATAACCTGTTTTTTCCTGTGGAATACAGAAGAACTTTTTTGAGTTTTACAAGAAAATACTATTCAGTTCTTTCTACCTTAAAATTTCCCATTTACTTCAATGTGTTTCTTTGTGATTATCTGTGAAATTTATTAGCAATTAATAGGTAAAACTTGTTTCACTCCCCCCCACCTTTCCCCCCCAGTATTGTTCACCCAAAAATGTCATAAATTTCACTGTCAGTTTTCACCAAGAAATTGATAATATATTACACAATTATAAAGAAACAGCAAGTAGCAAATTACAATCAAGGTGAAATTTTAAAGTAGAAAAACTGTTATAAAAGCCCTTAGGAAAAACAACGAATAACTTCATTAGCTTGAACGAAACACGTTTAAAAATGCTAACAGGAAGTAATGGCATAATAACACTGATCAGTTAAAAAAAATAAATAAATGTTGAACAGGCCCTGCAGTTGCTCATCTTTTAAAATCAGTGAGTCTGTCAGTGATTCAGACTGTCAGTGGTCACAGCGGTGCGGCTCAGTGAAGGTAAGCCCAGGGCCAAACCGGACCCCTGGGAACTGCCCAACACACAAGGAACAACTCCTGTCAATCAAAGTCCAAAGAAACATGAGGCAGAGACAGTGAAGAGCACCGAAACTTCAGTGCAGAGGTCACTTTCAAATGAGTGTTATGAAACTTTATGCACATAGACAGACAAGCACTCAGAGAAAGACAGCTTTATACTGGACAAAAAAAGTACAGATTTTTTTCCAGAACGGCCAAAGGTCTGCATCAACTGAGAAATCTGTTTCTGTGAGACCTTCTACTAGTCACACAGTCACAGTCAGTACTGCACACAGCACAGCAAAACTGTGACAGGATTGATGTTTTTTTTTTTTGTTTTTTTTTTGGAATGGAGTAACTTACATTACAAAATTGATATACATTTCAGTTCACATATTCATCCTGCTTTCATTCCACTCTCAGAAAAAGTTACAAAAGCTGTCACTGGGACGATACCTTCTCAGAGTACAAATATGTACCATTTAAGTACTAAAATGTGCATTTTAGGTACTAATACGTACCTTTAAGGTGCTTTTATGCACCCTTTATGGTTAAATAAGGTACAAAGGTGTTCCTTTTTAAAAGTACCACCCCAGTGACAGCTGTTGTACCTTTTTTTTAAAGAGGGAAAGAAAAGTTTGCACAAACACTTTTTAAAGTTTGATCCATATATAATCTATTTTTAAGTTTAACCACTCGTAAATTACTTTTTTTAAAAAAAGTCAAGCTGTCTCTTACTGTCTAAATAGGTGGTTCTGCATATAATCTGACATATCAGCACTTTCTGTGCTGAATATGTGGGAAAATATACAATTTAATGTTTTTAAATTTTTAAATTAATAAATAAATAAACTAAATTTTATTAAGTAAATAAAATATTTTTTCTAATATATTTTATATATTTTATGTAACTCAAAAATCATTTAGAAAGTTAGAAGGTAATCACGTCTGACTTGTACTTTATTGTTGTAATTTGTTGTACATGGCCATTTTAGACTATTTCGAGCCATTTCTGTCTTTGGATTAAACTGCTACTGAAACTTTTAAAGGCTTAAATGTCCTCTTCGCATGTAAAACAGTCAAAATATTAATTACAGTGAGAAAAAATGAGGAAACTCAGTGGTAATAATCAGAAGAGTTTGCATTTATTAATTTGAAGTTTAAGTAATAAATTGCTGAATCAAAGCTGACAAAACATACTGTAAAAACTATGTTCAATTCCATTATTTTATTGCATTTCAATAAATAAATGAATAAGGCAAGAATAAACAAAGAGATATTGATTTAGTATATAGAAGACAGATCCTTTGTTATTTGTCTTTAAGGAAATTTCACCCTGTGTGATCAGAGATGTGAAGCACACTCTCATGATGAGGCTATCATCATATTCACACTGTGATTTATAACTGAAGGTCAAATGATGTGAACAGAGCAGACACATGCTGCTCACCTGAAGTCAACGTGAAGAAAAGCTTATGAGAAAAGACATGCATAAGATAGCCAGCAGAATAGCTCTGGATATTCGTAAATAGACCCAACTTGAGCTACATCACACAAACTGACACGTGCAGGTCAAAAATGACTAAGTAATATGTTACAAAATCAAGTTAACTTCAGGTTCTAGCACATTATTGTAAAAGCACTGAGAATAGCGAGAGGCCTTGTAAAGTGTACCAGCTCTGCCCAACAAACTGCAACAATAAGGAGAAAAATAAAGCAAAAATAAATTCTGAATGCCGGCTTGATATAACCTTGTCTGAAAGTAAAAAAAAAAAAAGTTTCAAAAAGTATTTGAAGGTTACAGAGAATTACAGACTATCCATTAAGGAAATCTGACAGTCAGAACAGTTTTAAAAAAAAAATATCACACTCAGTAGAAAGTATGGTGGACGTACAGTAAAATGAAAAGTCCAAAAGGAACAACAACCAGACATTTTCAATATCAATCTATGGGTTTATAAAATAAAATTAAATTAAATTAAAATAAAATGCCACTGGAAAACCTGTTTGAATGTGATGTTTAAGAAAATATTTTTGATTAGTTTTGATTAGTAGTCCCACTTTAAAAGGCTAATATATATGACTTTTTATCTCACATTTCAGATTTTTTACTAGCTATTCTAACTTTTTTTCTCAGAATTGAAAAATATTAACTCTCTCAGAATTCCATGGTTTACATCTCACAATTCTTTTTTTTTTTCCCCTGCCAAGTAATGAAAACTTTAAATTTAAATTTTTTTTAAAAGTAATTGTGACTAATCTCAATTTTTTTTCTTGCAATTGCAAATTTATCTCACAATTCTGACTTTTCTTCTCAGAATTGCAAGTTTGTATCTCGTAATTGTGTGTGTCTGTCTTGGAATTCAGTTTTTTCTTAGGATTGTGAGAAAAAAAAAAACATTTTGAATTGCAAGAAAAAATAAGTCCAATTTGTGAGATAAAAAAAGTCACAATTACCTTTCTTCTATTTTTTTTGAACCCATGTCGAAAGCAAGATTCAATAAAAATCTCACCATTGGCTAAGCCAGAAACTGACACAGCAGATCAAAGGTCAAAGTAAAAGAGCAAGCTTATTAAAAGCACAACAGAGCAACAAGGCTAAGCCTACTTACAGCTTACAGTCTTTGCACATTAAACTAGGCTGGAGAAAGCTTTTTAACATCAAGATAATTACTCACATCATCCTTAAGTTCCACTGATACAAGGAGTATATTAGGTCCAGACGAGGGCACCTTCATTATCTCCAGCCTGGCAGAAGAAATGGACAATTGAGTGTGAGCTTGACTTATTAAGGTCAATGAACAAGCGTGTGGGTGAACAGACTTGGCAGATGCCAGCAGGTAAAGACAACAGCACGAGCAAAAGAGACTAATCAGTGCTTTAGCACATCCCTCTGGATCCACATACACACACACCGTTCCTCAAGCCTTTGAACCAGGACCGACCGCGGTGTCAGACACAGTTTATTCCAGCTGAAATCACACAACCGGTCACTAAACATACAAACGCGCCAGCAGCTGGCTCAGCGACCCTCACATTGAAGAATCCTTGAAAATAAGAGTGCATATGTAGAAAAAAAGCGTTAAATAGAAAAGTCGTCAGAGCGGTAAATACAAGGCCGCAGAGAGGAGACATGAACCCAGTGTGCTGGACCTCTGCTGATCCTCAGTCTTGTTGTTTCTGCTCGACTTCATCCTGTGTCTATGTGAGGTGGGAAGAAAATGAGTCGGGCTTCAGCAGAGTGAAGCACACAGTGGGTGAAAGCAGAAAGCTTTGCCTGTACTGCATTTAAAAACTACGACTGAAAACATATCCGGATCCAACCACAAAGGTGCCATGAAATTGCTTGACAAGAGAAGTTTTCTGCCCCGTGTTGATGTATTTCCTGTTGAAACAGGATACAGGTCAAACTCGAACCAAGAGCACCATGTCTCAATATGACACAAACATGTTTGCTAACCAATAAATATAATTTAAGTTTTAAAATAATTCTAAAACACCTAAATACAAAGTCAGAAACAGTGCTGTTTTAGTATTACTTATGGAGTATACTATTAGTGTTTATTAATATTATGAATTACTTTATTTTTATATTTATATTCTAGTTTTAATAATTTTTTTGTTGTATGCTCTTGTCATTTTTATTATAGTTTGTCTATATTTTTCCGTTTAGCTTTAATTAATTTTATATTGTTTTTTTTTTTGTTTTTTTTGTAATTAAATGTGCTTAATTGTAGTAAATTTCTAATTTAAGTTTTAGTAACTTTGTTATCTGCTTTTATAATTTCTATTAGTTTATTTTAACATATTTAAAATATTTCCATTTTCTATATTTGTCTATGTTAATTCTTATTTCTTTTATTTTAGTTTTAGGAATTTTTCAGCTTCAATTTTAGTTGCAAGGCACCATTTCTAAATTTGAAATTATACTACACTTTATTTCTGTCAGAAATTACTAAAACTATAATATAATATAATATAATATAATATATAACACTTTACAATAAGGTTCATTAGTTAACATTAGTTAACATGAACTAAGATTGAACAATATTTCTACAGCATTTATTAATCTTAGTTAATGTTAATTTCAGCATTTACTAATGCATTATTAAAATCACAAGTTGTGTTTAACATTAATGCACTGTGAATTAACATGAACTAACAATGAACAACTGTATTTTTATTGACTAACTTTAACAAAGATTAATAAATAGTGTAATAAATGTATTGTTCATCGTTCGCTCATGTTAGTTAACTAATGTAAACAAATGACACCTTATTGTAAAGTGTTACATAATCCATACTCTAAAATGATTAATTGTTTTCTTAAATAACTAAAGACTGACTTTGTGTAAACTTTGTCTGTATCATCATTCAAATCTAAATATTAGTAAAAACATCCAAACAGTAGAAGGACAAACCTTGAATGAGTTGCTATAATTTCCTGCTTTATTCACCAAGCCATGTTATATCTCTGTTAGAGAGAAATGAGTTGAATATTCGTTTAATTTCTTATTAATGATCTTTTCCTCCAGAACATGATTCAGATGTTAATGACAATAAGTTGTAGATGAAGTGAGGTCAGAGCACCTTAATTGAGTTTGGTGACTTCTGCAGCTACTTCGGGGAACTTCACCTTCATTGCTCTTACTGTCAGACTAAAATGGCAGATGTTGAAATGTTTGACAAATATGGCCATTACAGCTGTGAATATTAAGTGAGTGAAGTCAGAATTTCCTGGAAATGTCCAGCTAATATTTTCAATGTCTTTAAATTGCTGTCAAACGCAAAATTGTTGTTCTGTGTCACAAATGGCATAATTATATTTTTCCTACCATTTTTTTTTTTCAAGCATAAAGTGTCTGTATTCCACAAGAAAGACAGGAAATCACTTCGTGATTTCAAAACGCAGTCTGATGTCAACAGTGAATAACAGCCTGCAGTCTGACATAAAAAAAACACACACAACTAAACACTCCAGCCGTGTAATGAGCAAGCAGATTGGGCTAACGGCTTATTCCTGTAAGAAAACAAACACATTAGAAGAACCCGCCTCTCCAATGGCCTAAAGCTAAGACATGATCAGAGAGAGAGAGACTTAACAGAGAGAGGTGGACAGAGACATATGAAGGACACAGGAGACTTATACTGTGAATTTCCCCTCACTGTTGCTTCTGTTCAGTAGTTCATTTTCATAACCAGCCTTTATAATGAGTTGCTATTTGGAGGTTCAGCTGGAACAGAAAATGTCTGCAGCTTGTCTACACTGTAAAAAAAAAAAAAAAAAAAAGTTTAAGGCAACCAGCTTCAGCAGATTTTTGAGTTTTCTCAACTGCTTGTTTTAAGTTTATACAACAAAAAGTTGAGAAATTTCCTAAAAAAATAAGTTGAGAAAACTCAAAAATCTGCTGAAGCTGGTTGCCTTAAACTTTTAAGTTGGCTCAACTTTTTTTTTTACAGTGTAGAGCCCAGAAGTCAATTATACTGTAAAAAATGATTTCTCAACATTGTAAATAAAGATTACTGGAGTATATTTTACAAAGAAAATACTATTTCTGTCTGACTACTTTAAAATTGTGTTTAATTCAATGTGTTACTTGCCATTTATTTATAATTATTTGTGAAATTTACTTGCAATTTTTTTCAGTGTATCATGGAAGATTTATAATATTGAATTTATATATTGACATATTTAGTCGATCATCAATTTAAATAAAACAAAATATGGATTGCACTCCAAATGCATGAGCTACAATTTAAACTTAACTTTTCCAAAAGAAAACATGTTTGATTCAATATTCGTTAATCAAATTAGCCTTTGAAATGACTTAACTTCCAACTGTCATTAAATTCAATTCACAAAATGTCCTACCCATCATGTTTTTTTTTGTTTGTTTTATTTTGTTTTTTAATCTCTTTCTTACTCAGTGTCACAAAGTGGGTTGCAAACTGTTCACTGCATTTTAATGCATTTATGTTTATGTATCAATTTAACATGTAATTTAACATGACCAATTTGATTACTGAACACATTTGAGGAGAAATTAATGAATCAACATCTGATAAGCTTAAAGGGGTCATCGGATGCCCATTTTCTACAGGTTGATATGATTCTTTAGGGTCTTAATGAAAGTCTATAACATACTTTGGTTAAAATTTCTCAATGGTAATGTAAAAAAAAACACCCTTTTTACCTTGTTAAAATCAGCTCTTTTCACAGCAACCCATTTTGTTGCATTTCCCTTTAAATGCTAATGAGCTCTGCTCACGCCGCCCCTCTCTTCTGTGGGGTGACAAGCCGTTCTCATAATACTGTTTACTTTAGCCGCATTTAGCTGCATTTAGCCACAAAACTTGCTAACTAGCACATTATTAGGAAAGGCAATTTGCAAAGATTCATAAAAACCTTATATTCACTTCTTCTGTAGGTGAAGCTGGATCACGAATGATTCACGCAAACAAACAAAAACGCATTTAGATAGATCGGGGATCGGCGCATTCCCTTGAAAATCAAAAGTAACGTTAATCCACTGCGTCTTCAGAGGCTCAGATGTCAGGAGTAAATGACGACTGCTATATTCATTATTACATCCAACAACAAAATACTTCAGTCGCTTAGGAGTCATTCTTGTCTACAACCGATCTGGCGTCAAAACAATTGCAGACTGTTCACAGCTCACTCGGGGTGGGGGTCTAAGGTAAGACGGCCATGTCAATCAACTATCGTGGGAGCGGCCTTGGTTTGTGTGACGTCACACAGCCAAGAAGCTGAGAACGGCTTGATTTGAAAAAGGGGATATTATTTATAGAGATTTTAAAAAAATACCACTGGGTGGATTTTTATCATTATAGGGTGGTTGTGTACACACACTGCCAACACACATTTATGTTGAAATAACTAATCACATTACAACTGACAAAAGGTACTGTTAAATAAGAAACCTGTCGTCATTCCTCTCATGCAAACAGAATCATCTTTTGATAGCCCTAAAATAATCAGTTACCTATCAAGAAATAAAAACACGAACATGTTTGTGATTATACACTACTGTTCAAAATTTGAGGTTAAATCATTATAATATGCTGAAAACATGTCTTATTATTATAATTTTTGAAAACCGAAAATTTTTGCTGCTTGTTATTTTGTTATTTTATTTTATTTTATTTTACAGGATTCTTAAATGAATAGGAAGTTAGAAAGAACAGCATTTATTTAAAATATTTTTTGTAACATTAAAAATGTAACTTCTAATCAATTTAACACATCCTTGCTGGACAAAAAAGTATTAATTTCTCTAGAAAAAAAAAATCATATTTTACTATAGTGCACTTGTGATACATGTGTAAAACTAAAATGAAATTAAATGAGACTTATGTATATTGATTTACTGTAAGTAAATCATGCAGAAAGAACTTAAGCAGTGGTGCTATAGTCACATCCTCAGCTGAATGTGACTTCTGTTTGTGAGCATCTATTTAGCACATTCTGACCAACTTTAATGGTGGCTAAAAGGTCACTTACAGCACCGTTCAATGTGTGTGTATATATACACTGAAAAGGAAAGAAACAGTCACCAAGCCCTCTCGATGCAGTTCGCAGACTAAAATTTACTCCAGTCCATATATCCTGCAAACTGGCTGAGAATATGAGGGTGGCTTCAGGAGCGACGCACCTCTGTGGACGGCAGGCTGTAGTGTGACTGAGCAGTGGGGGTTCGTGAGAGCACTAATCCTGAAGTGAACTGGCCCTGACTGCCTGCAGAGACCTCAGATCCAGCAGACATCCTCAGATCTGAGTTTGCCAGTTACAGATTAGCAGCACAGAGCAGGATGTGATCTGAGCCCAGAGGAAGACACACATTCAGCGCCCCGCTGAGCACTAAAGAGCGCCAGCATTCACAAATCACAGTGTGATCTCTCATTCACGGAGGCCAGAGGAAAGCACCACACTCTTGCAGGTTTGTATTTGACTCTGTGAATATTAAATGAAGACAAATTAAGTGTGAATCTGTACGTATTGACGCACCTCTGTGCATAATATAACAGCAATTTGATTATATGAAGTAATTATTTCAGATTTCTTATCCTTTGCAAAGTTCTGCTCATTCTTAAAAAAATGACTAAGTCTAATTACTCATAATTAGATGAGCAACACACTTGCATTTATTCATTTAGCAGATGCTTTTATGCAAAGCTACTTAAAAATGAAAAATGTTACAAGAAAAGTGATTCATCCTAAGGAGACTTCCGTACATTTGTTCCTTTAGAAGAAAATTACAAATGAGGAAACACTTCAACAAAGATGATTCATCATTAGCAGACAATGAGATGAGACAAGTGTTGCCATAGAAAGTTGCCAAATTGCTCAGAAAGGTACAATACAAAAAGTTAGTATGCATATGGAGTGTATATGCACGAATGCTTTAACATTAGGGTTCAATATGTTTCAAGTTAAGCTCAAATCAATGTAATCTCATGACTATTCATAAGTATTTTACATAAAGTGTGGTCACTTCATTTGCATAGACACTAAAATGTACAATACTGACGTATTGACAGAATCATTTATGTATGAACAACTTTAGACATACAAATGTTTACGAGACCTTATTTAATCTACGAATATATAAATCTTGGTATTAATTTGTTGATTATATGGTATTTGTGATCAAGGATTTATTCAATGCAGCTGGCTTATTCACTTCATTTAAAATAACATTTCATTCTGAAATTAATACTTTTGTCATTTTTTGAATAAATTTTATTTTATTTTAATAAAATTGTAAAAATATAACATAAGAAAAAAAAACATAAGCACATTTATTATGGTTTGTAAATATTTACAGCTATAGAAATGTTAAATATGTAAAACTTCTTATATTTTAGATCCTGGCAGTATGCATATTATTATAAATTTTAGCTTCTCAAATACAAACAAATACATTTGTACCAGTAAATACTGCATATGAATAATCTTTGTATTAGACAAAGAAAAAATAAATAAATAGACCAGGCTGAATGAACATCATTTGTGGCATAATGTTGATCACCACAAAATAATAAATTTGATTCATCCCTCATTGTCTCAGTTACAGTGTATAATAGGGCAGATTTTAAAGCGGGAGGGAGCCGATCACTGAATGCTGACGGTTAGACGACGTAACTTACAGTAGAAACCCTTTCTCAACAAAATACCCTAAAAGATCTACCTGTGACATGGGACCCAAAGCATCGGATTGCAATTATTGTGACAAGAGGGTCGACAAGAAGATCTGGTGATTTATAATGTCTAGGGCTGAAGACACGTCTAGCGTAATGAGGACGGATGATCCGGAGCAGCTCTGGCCAGCCGCGAGGCCTCGGTGACAGATAGCGAGGCGGCCTCCGTTAAATGTCCGCTGTTGAAGCCTGACTGATTGCTATCTAGCAGGTACTTCTGTGAGAGGGAAAAAGTCGCCTGATTGAAAACCACTCCCTCAAGTGTTTTTGTTAAGAACCGGAGGGGAAAGACAGGTATGAAGTTTTTTTGTTTGTTTAAATGTGGTGGGGAAAATGCCACAATCCTGAAATAAAAAGTATCATGATTTCCATAAAAATATTAGGCAGCACAACTGTTTTCTACATTGATATTAATATTCATCAAATCAGTATTACAATGATTTCTGATGGATCATGTGACCCTGAAAACTGGAGTAATGATGCTGAAAACTCAGCTTTGCATCACAGGAATAAATTACATTTAAAAATATATTCTAATAAAAAACAGTTATTTTAAATTACAATAATATTTCACAATATTACCGTTTTTACTGTATTTTTTTTTTAAATCAAATAAATGTAACCTTGGTGAGAATAAAAGTCTTTTTAAGAGTAGTATATCTTACCTGTAATAATTCATACAATCCACTCCCACCTTAATTTCACCTAAATTTCTACTAATTAAGTTAAAGTAGACCAGAGAGGAATTTACAATGTCAAGTCAATCTCACGGTAAAGCCTTTCCATTGCTGAAAGCAAACCAAATCTGTTTACCTCTGTTATTCTCTATGAACTTGTGAACCTGTGATACATATTTTCTGGAGGGTGTCTCATATATTACAGCACATTGAAAATATCTTGAGAGCAGTTGGTGCGCTAGCGATAATCTCTAATATAAATATGAGTCTGTGTTTGTGAACTCTATAAGCATATTAAGCACAGGAGACACCCTCCAACAAATTTCCCTTTCCCAGAGTTCAAATCTCTGTTTGTTTTCCTCACTACCAGTGTCCAGCATTAATCAGTATGTTTCATCTGAGTTGTGAGCTTGCAGTCTGAATTTACATTCACACATTTGACAGATGCTTTTATGCAAAGTGACTTGCACTGCATTCAAGATAGACATTTGTATCAGTGCTTGCATTCCTTGGGAATCAAACCCATGACCTTGGGTTAGCAGCATGCTGTACTTTGGGTGCTACAGGAACAAATCAAATTGAATGTAGTGAAAGGAAAATACTGGGTGCTGTGAAATAATACTAGACGATAGATAGACAACACATTTTTCTAATGCATACTAATGCATTGTGATGCATCCATACTCACTTTAAATAAACATCGCAACCAATATAGCTTGATTCTTAACAGTCTGGGCCGGTTCTTTTTACTGAATCATTTAAAATAAATAAATAAATACAACTCATTAATTGATGGTATGAGTCACACTGAATTTGTCAGAGCTGCAGAACTGCAACGCAGCATAGAGCAGTGCAGAACGTCTCGGGTTACTTGACTGTAACCCTGTTCCCTGAAAAAGCGGGAACGAGATGCTGCGCTGAAAGCGCTATTGGGAACATTCTTTGTTCGACCGGTTGTGAAGCACATCGCAGGCCAAACACGCTAAGAATTGGCTTAAATAACTCCCGGTGAGTGACGTCATTGATTACGTGCACCTGCAGGTTATAAATAGACATGAGACGCATACACTTTCAGGTTAAAACCTTGTCTGAAGACGTCCAGGATCGCCATAGTGCTGCAGACATATGCATCTGCCTCGCCAGGGGAACAGGGTTACAGTCAAGTAACCCGAGACGTTCCCTTATCAAAAGCTACTCTCGATGCTGCGCTGAAAGCGCTATTGGGAACGAGAATACCAACGCCGCCGCACTGGAAGTGTCTGGACCCCCAACGTTGTGTAGTGTGTGCACAAACATTGAAGAGGTCTCAGACATGACTCTGGGATGTCGACTCAAGGACATGCGAGCCCGGAGTAGCATGAACATCCAAAGTATAGAATCTAACAAATGTGTGCGGAGAGGACCAACCTGCCGCATCACAAACTTGCTGCAAGGGGACACCTCTTGCCAAAGCCATTAAAGATGCAATCCCCCTGGTTGAATGGGCCCTTACCCCTAGAGGCGAAGCTTGACCACGCGCCTCATAGGCCAGGGCAATAGCATCCCTCACCCAATGTGACATAGTCTGTCGAGTGGCAACCGCCCCCCGGTTGCGGCCTCCATAACATACGAAAAGCTGCTCAGACTTACGCCACTGGCTAGTGCGGTGGCCGTAAACCTGGAGAGCACGCACTGGACACACTAAGTGAAGTTTCTCCTGCTCCGGTGTCGTGAACGGCGGAGGGCAGAAGGCTTCGAGAATGACAGGATTTATGGTCGAGAATGGAACCGTCGGAAGATAACTAGGGTGAGGATGCAAAATAGCTTTTACCAGCCCAGGGGCAAAATCTAGGCAGGATGGCGAGACTGACAGAGCCTGCAAATCCCCAATTCTCTTCAGAGAAGTAATAGCTGTTAGAAAAACCATCTTTAGGGTCAGAAACCTGACAGGCGCTGACTCTAGTGGTTCAAAATGGGGTCCCAACCAGACTCCTTGGGCACTAAGGCCAAGTCCGAAGGGACTGTCGCTCTGGTGGGCGGCCTCAACCGCTGAGCTCCATGAATGAAGCGGGCAACTTGAGGGTGCTTTCCCACAGAAATACCATCAACCATCATGGCAAGCCGAAATGGCGGCCACATAGATTCTAAAAGTACCAGGACATGTGCCTGAGGACAATTTCTCTTGCAGGAACTCCAGCACTGAAACAATCTGGCAGTGAACTGGGTCTGCATGGTGTGTCATACACCAACTTTTGAAAAAGCACCATCTAGCAGCAATCTCTAGTGGAAGGAGTCCTAGCAATCAGAATATTCTGTAGTACATATAAAACCTAGCATTCTTGCGGTCCTCTCTAGGGGCCAGAGATGAAGGTTCCAGAAACTCAGGCTGGGGACAAACACGTGCCCGAGATAAAAGAACTCTCCTGACCGGAAATCGCCTACAGCGAGCCGCTAAGGAGGAATATAAGATCTGAGAGCCACACCTGGTCGCTCAATGTGGGGGGCGTTACAGTAAGAGGTGAGACCCTGCTGACATACCTTGGCCAGGACTCTGGGAGCAGCGATCGGGGAAGAATGTGAGAGAGAGGGGTGGTTCGCACGCCCGTCTTCTTTCAGCCAGCCCCGACACGCGAGCCCCACACCGCAGAACGTGAGATGCAGAGGCCTACCTTTCCCAAAGAGTTTAGCCTCGAGCGGAGCACTTGGAGCAAAGAACACAGGGGTGCTTCCACTCAGCCCCTCGAGGGCAACACATGCTCCAAAATTCGGACAGTGAATCAGTGAATGTCCCAGAAATGTAAATCACTTGATGACAGTTAGAACCTGTCCCACATACAAAGCAGAACCCACAAAGGCTAGCCTGTTCGGCGGCACGCATGTGAAGTCTGCCCTGTCAACCTATGTAAGGGGACTACTGCCAACCTTGTCCACCCGCACTAGACATGGTAGCCTCTGCTGAGGTTGTATTTAGGCCTAAAATACAGCCATCATTCCGAGGCAATTACAAAGCACCGTAGAAGATGACCTCTAGATCTCCTTTGGGCTGACGGCCATATCCAAGACTGCGCACCCCAGCCCATGAGGAAGCGTCTGTCGTTAGCATTTTGCGACGACAACACGTGTCTAGAGTGGGACCTGTAAATAAAGACTTTGGCCTTTCTGGGGACGGGGTCTGAACCACAGAAAGGGCAATGGTGTTCCCAGCGCGCGTAACCCTTATATGCCTGTGGGATAAGCCCCAGATTAAATCCCCTGGCTCTGAGCCACAAATTCGTAATGCTATCTCATATGCAAGACTTCCAAAGGTTTCACGTGGATGCAGCCATGAGACCTAGAATCTTCTGAAAGTAATGCACAGTAACTTTCTGGCCTAGCCTAAAACTTCAGGGTTTTCAGAATGGATTCACACATGCAGGAGACAGCTGCGCCCACATTATGAGAGCAGAATCCCGTTAACCCCTAAATACATTGTCCCCAAGAGAGAGAAAACGCTTTCCTTAGCGCAAGTATGAGCTAAATCTCAGATAGTTAAGATGAGAGAGAGGACGACATCCCGATGTCGAAACGCATGCCTTAAGACTGGGCCAAATCAGCCAGTCGCTGACAAGCAAAGCTACATCGATGCATTTTTCATATGTGCGTGATAAGGCTAGCCAAATGGAAGAACCCGACATTGGTAAGTTTAATTTAAAAGCAAACCTCAGGAACTTCCTGCGTTGTGGCAAAATTTCTTAATGAAAGTATGCATCCTTGATCATTTTTTGATAACCAATCCCCTGATTGGATCTGAGAAAAAACAATCATAGACTGTCACATCAGAACTTGTGCTTTTAGAAAGCGGTTCAGCCCGCAAAGATCTAGACTGGACGCAACTCTATCATTTCTGGTAACCAGAAAATATTGGCTACAGCAGCTCCACTCTCTGTCTAGGAGGGGAGATGTTCTACTAATTCCTCTTGTCCAGCATAGAGCTTGCATATCCAGTGTCAACAACACAATTGTTCCGGGTTTCACAGTAGTGGACCAATACGCCGTCGAAACCCGAAGGATGATACGTAAATCGCATCCCAGCACTCTTGTGAGCCCTTACGACCCATGGAGAGATTATCGGCAGCAGCTTCTACGCTGCCAAATTCTCTGAAAGGGAGATCGTCTGTTAATTTGATTTGCTGGGGGAATGTTAATTATTCGTGTCCTGAAACAGCAGAAACCGAACATGTAACATCTCACTAGATCGCTGACCCCCCAAACACCAGTGATGGCGTAGTTGTACAGCGATCCTCTAAGGGTGCCAAGGAGCCTACTCTCCTCATTGAGTTTTCCGTGGCACTCCCGGGACACACTCATTGTCCCAGTTAACAGCCTCAGGACTTCCTTCCTTCCGGCCGTAAAGACCGTTATTAGGTCCGGGCTCCCTCTTGGTTGCAGAGGAGTCATTGTGTTGGGACTGGGGTGGCCGACAGCCTCGACACTAGAGCACAGTGAGGGAGAATCCATTGGAAAGCTTCGCTTCGCCTCCTGCGCTCAGATCTTTATGAACGTCAGTCTGATATGCCCGCAGAACCGCTGTGGTGTGCAGGGCAAAACAAGGCTGACCTGCCGCATGAAACGCTTCTCCCTACAAGTGCAGATGTTGCTCTATATAGCTTGCAGGGAGTGTTGACTTTGAGTGATGATGCACTCCTCTAGGAGAGATAGCTCGCTAGCGAAAAGCTGCTCAGACTTACGTCATCATTAGTGCGGCCAACCTGAGAGCACGACTGGACACACTAGGTGAAGTTTCTCCTGCCCGGTGTCGTGAACGGAGGGCAGAAGGCTTTAGAAATGACAGGATTTATGGTCTATAGAAATGGAACCGTCGGAAGATAACTAGGTGAGGACAGTGTAATACTTTTACCAGCCTAGGGCAAAATTAGCAGGATGGGCGAGACTGACAGGGAGCCTGCAAATCCCCACCCTTCAGAGGTAGTAATAGCTGTTGGAAAAACATCTTTAGGTAGAAACCTGACAGGCGCTGACTCTAGTGGTTCATAATGGGGTCCCAACCAGACCCCTTGGGCACTAAGGCCAAGTCCGAAGGGACTGTCGCTCTGGCATGCGGCCTCAACCGCTGAGCTCAATGAATGATGCGGGCAACTAGAGGGCGTTTTCCCACAGAAATACCATCAGTCAGAACACGGCAAGCCGAAATGGCGGTCAAATAGACTGTAAAAGTACCAGGACGTGTGCCTGAGGACAATTTCTCTTGCAGGAACTCCAGCACTGAAACAATCTGGCAGTGAACTGGGTCTGCATGGTGTGTCATACACCAACTTTTGAAAAAGCACCATCTGGGGGCATAACTTCTTCTAGTGGAAGGAGTCCTAGCAATCAGAATATTCTGTAGTACATATGCTGGAAACCCAGTATCTCTTATGGTCCCCCTCAGGGGCCAGAGATGAAGGTTCCAGAACTCAGGCTGGGGATGAAATACTGTCCCCTGTGCCTGAGATAAAAGAACTCTCCTGACCGGAATCGCCCACAGCGAGCCGTCAAGGAGGAATATAAGATCTGAGAGCCACACTCTGGTCGTTCAATGGGGCGTTATCAGTAAGAGGTGAGACCCTCGTTGACATACCTTGGCCAGGACTCCTGGGAGCACAGCGATCGGGAAGAATGTGAGAGAGAGGGGTGGTTCGCACGCCCCTCGTCTCTCAGCCAGCTCGACACGCGAGCCCCACAATCGCAACGAGGATGCAGAGGCTCACCCTTTCCTGAAAGAAAGCGAGCCTCGAGCGGAGCACTTCGATAAAAGTAATTACAGTGCTTCCACTCAGCGTCCTCGAGGGCAGCAACAGCATGCTCCTACATTCATATGCCCCAGAATGTAAATTGCCTTGATGGGCTAGAACTTGTCCCACATACAAAGCAGAACCTGCTGTGCTAGCATGTTGTGGCGGCACGGATGCAGTCTGCCCTGGCGACCTATGTAAGTGACTACCACAGTCTTGTCCCCCCCACACTAGGACATGGTAGCCCCTGCTGGAGGATGTATTTCAGGGCCCAAAATACAGCCATCATTCCGAGGCAATTGATGTGCCAATCGAGAAGATGACCTCTCCAGATCCCTTGGACTGGACGGTCATCCAAGACCGCACCCCAGCCTGTGAGAGAAGCATCTGTCGTTAGCATCTTGCAACAACAACACGTGCCTAGAGTGGGACCCAAAGTCAAAAACCAGGGTCTGAACCACATAGAAAGGGTACGAGGCCCTAGCGCATAACCCTTATATGCCTCTGGGGATTGGCCCTTAGATTAAATCCCCTGGCTCTGAGCCACAACTGTAATGGTCTCATGTGCAAGACGTCCAAAGGTTTCATGTGGATGCAGTTGCCATGAGACCTAGAACTTTTTGAAAGTAATGTACAGTAACTTTCTGGCCTAGCCTAAAATCCTTCAGGGTTTTCAGAATGGATTCGATACATGTAGGAGACAGCTGTGCCCACATTATGATAGAATCCTGTTAACCCCTAAATACATTGTCCCCTGGGCAAGAGAGAAAACGCTTTCCTTGGCATTGAGTCTCAATCCCAGATAGTTCAGTTGAGCGAGGGTGACATCCCGATATCAAAGCGCATGCTCTTAAGACTGGGCCAAATCAGCCAGTCGCCGATGCTAAAGCTGCATCCATGCATTTTGCACATGTGCAGGGTGATAAGGCTAGGCCGAATGGAAGAACCTGATACTGGTAAGCTTTACCCCCAAAAGCAAACCTCAGGAACTTCCTGCATGATGGCAAAATTTCTAAATTAAAGTATGCATCCTTGAGATCATTTGTCGATAACCAATCCCCTGATTGGATCTGAGAAAACAATCATTGACTGTCAACATTTTGAGCTTGTACGTTCTTAGAAAGCGGTTCAGCCCGGAAAGATCTAGACTGGACGTAACCCCCCGTCATTTCTAGAATCCAGAAAATATTGGCTATAGCAGCTTGACTCACTGTCTAGGAGGGGAGATGTTCTACAACCTCCTTGTCCAGCAGAGCTTGTATTTCCTGTGTCAACAAATATGCTTGTTCCGGTTTCACGGTAGTGGAGACCACACCGTTGAAACATGAAGGATGATACACAAACCGTATCCTGTAGCCCTCTTGTGGATTCTTTACGACTCAAGGAGAGATTATCTGGCAGTAGCTTCCACGCCGCCAAATTCTCTGAAAGGGAGACTGTCTGTGACACTTTGATTTGCTGGGGGGAATGTTAAATGTTCGGTGTCCTGAAACAGGGCAGGAAACAACCGAACATGTAACATCTCACTAGAGATCGTTTGACCCCGGAAGACTGAAAGATGGCGGAAGTTGTACAGCGATCCTCAAGGTGCTGGGAAGGAGCCTCTTTACTTTCTATTGGAGTTTTTCTCTGTATACTTAGAGGGGACACACCCCATTGTCCTAGGCACAGCCTCAGGACTTCCTTCCGGTCGTAAAGACCGCATGGGTCCGGCCCTCTTGGCTGCAGAGGAGCCAATGTTGGGACTGGGTGGGCCGACAGCCTCACTTTATACAGTGAGGGAGAACAGAAGTTTGAAAGCTTTCAAGCTTCTCTTGCCTCCTGCGCTCAGACTATATGAACGTCAGTCTGATATACCACAAAGAACCGCTGTGGTGTGTAGGGGCAGCACCAGCATGACCTGCTGTATGAAACGCTTCCCTACAAGTGTAGATGTTGCTCTATATAGCTTGGTAGGGAGTGTTGATTTTGAGTGATGATGCACTCCTCTAGGAGAGATAGCTCGCTACTTTCTTCCACCCAAACATCATGTTGCCCTGTGCCTTTGGAGTCCACAATATCTGGAAAATTCATGACAAATAGGGCTTAAATAGGGCCATCTGCTGAATAAAGTTCTCTCATCATGGAGGTCACCAAAGAATGGGAGAGACCATGAATGAGGTCCCTTCCCTTGACCACCTGACAGAAACCTGTCATCTAGTTTGGAGTGTCTAGGGGTCTACTGCTCTTGTAGCCAACTTCCAGCTTTAAACTGATCACACTGCAGGAGTCATCACCACGAGTAACTCTTTACTTCAATACTGCTTTCAGCGTGACACACACACACACACAATGCGGTCTCTGAAGACAAAGAAACCTGAAGATGTGTACGTCTCATGTCTATTTATAACCTGCAGGTGCACGTAATCAATGACGTCACTCACCGAGGTTATTTAAGCCAATTCTTGGCGTGTTTGACACACGTGCTTCACAACCGGTCGAACAAAGAATGTTCCCAATAGCGCTTTCAGCGCAGCATCGAGAGTAGCTTTTGATAAGGGAACTGCAGCGTTACATAATCACAGCCAATCAGAAGATACGTAAATGTTTGGACCAATGAGATTTCTCTGGGTGGGGCTACTCAGCAAGATAACAGAAATTGCAACTAAGCGACCAGAAAAACATTAGTCGCATCTAAAATCGCAGTTGCTTAATTTATCGTGTTGTGTGTATATATATATACACTACCTTCTAAAAGTTTGAGGTCAGATTTTAAAAATAAACAAATAAATAATGATAATGATAATAATGATATTTTTATGATAGGATGCATTAAATTGATAAATTCACTGTAAACACATCTGCAATGTTACAAAAGATTTATCTTTTAAATAAATGCTTTTCTGAAGACTTCTGAAAATTCAGTTTTGTAATCACAGGAATAAATTTCATTTTAAAATATATTAAAATAGAAAACAATTATTTTACATTGCAATAATATTATTTCACAATATTACTGTTTTTACTGTGTTTTTGATCAAACAAATGCAGCTATAAAAATCAATAAAAATTTAAAATCTTAGGAACACTAAATTTTTAATATACTATAAATGAATAAAATTACAAGTTAATTGTGTATTAAAAAAATAGTAACACTGTACAGTAAAGTTAACACAAATTAAATTAATGCATAAGGCATCATGTGCAATTAATTTTTAAAAACTTTTTCATTTTACAAACATACCATTGTCTACTCATGGGTGGTAATATTATATAACTAATGTTCATTTACAAAACTTGAAATGATAAAAATGAACATGAAGAAATTAATGTGATATGAATAATAAATGCTGTAAAAAAAATTGTACACTGCATTAACTAATGCTAATGAGTAATATATAAAACAAGCAAGCAAGCAAACACACAAACAAACAAAGAAATAAATAACCTTACTGTGAAGTGCTACCAAATTGCTCTTGTTTAGTTTATAGTTAGGGCAAATTATTTGCCAGCTGGTGTTTCCTCAAAAGAAGCGTTAATAGAATTCAAAAGAAATCAGAATTGATGGACCTGAAACCCATCCTCCTCCAGCTCTATTAGTCTCACATCCCAGATGATCTGACTGTGAGCAGCATCTCTGCAAACTTTCTTACCCTTTCACTCCATGGATGCCCCAGCTCTGACCTCTTCTCGCCGCACGGTTTCTTCTCTACCCTTCTCTCCGTCCTCATCCTCAGGCTGCCCCCCCCCCCGCGCGCCCGTGTGGCTGTGATTAATTCAGCTGGGCTCTGGGAGCTGCTCACCGTGAGGGAAATTTACGCAGCTAACGGCAGATCAGCTGTTCAGTGGTGTCCTGCACAGGAAGAAGGACCATGCGGCACACATGATAAATAACAACAGATGAAGAGGGGAAAAAAAAGAGGACACCAGAGAGCAGTACGGACGAATATGATGAGCAAAAAGGGTTTCAGTGTCCCTCAGCGCCCACTTTGTGTCTCTGGAGATCTGATTCTACCGCACAGAATTATTGATGAAGCATGTAGCAGAAAACAACACTCTTATGAAGACACTAGGAAACTCCAGAGAGCTGGAAGGGAAACACAGCATGAAAGAGTGAAAAAGACGAATAAGAACAGTAATAACAATTATAAAAGCCTCACTGTAGAATCTCAATACCCACTATGACATTACTTGGTAAAAACATGTTGTTAAATATTATTGAAGACATACAATTTTTTTTAAATGATACATTACTTTGGGGGTTTAATATTTACATTTTAACTTTTTAAGATTAAAGGGGTCATATGATGTTGCTAAAAAGAACATTATTTTGTGTATTTGGTGTAATGCAATGTGTTTATGTGGTTTAAAGTTCAAAAAACACATTATTTTCCACATACTGTACATTATTGTTGCTCCTCTAAGCCCCGCCTTTCTGAAACGCTTCGATTTTTACAAAGCTCATCATTCTGAGAAGCGAGGCCTGCTCTGATTGGCCAGCTACCCAGTGCATTGTGATTGGCCGAATACCTCAAGCGTGAGACGAAAATGTTACGCCCCTCACCGTACTGTGATGGCGTTTCATGGCGCGACCACACAAAAACAATAAAACCCATTACAAACGAGGCATTTGTTGCATCCAGTGGGAACATAATTACTGATTATAATGACTTTTACTGTCTTTTTACGCTGCATTTGTGATCGGAGAAACACAAACAACAAGCACTACTCTACACAGCTCAAAACTCGCGTTTGAATCGTCAGTGGCAGAAATGTACTTACAGGCTGTGAGTCAGAAGCGCCAGACTGTCCTTGCAAAGTTGGAGTTATAGAAACAGCCTTTGTGCGAGCCAACATTGTAGCTTGCAAGCTCAGGAAATAGTCCTCTGTAAAATGTGCTGCACACACTCGAATATTTGCGTTGTACTGCTCTGGAACAGTGTTGTAAATACAACTTAACCACTGATTTCTAGTTGTGTCCTCTTTTGGAAGCCCAAACAAAGTACTTTCACTTTCACAACGAAACACGGCGTCTCCAGGACATGGTGCCGGCAGCAGCAACAATACTACAGCGAGAATAATAGTTCCGCCCTCTTTCACTGCGTGTATGTTTGGGCGGTGTTATGAAAATCTCCCCACATCATGACGTAGACATGTGGGGGCGTGTTTGAACGAGCCGTTTTAGGGGGGCGTGGCAGAGTCTTAACTTTGATAAAGAATATCTCTTTGGTTTTGAGACTTTAGTCTTTGCAACTTCAGGGATCTTATCTATGCCCAATCAGCTTGTAACACTCCAAAGAGAAAGGAAAACTTGAAATCGCATCATATGACCCCTTTAAGTTTTAATGTGCGATTAGTCACAGAAAAGAATAACTTGCATTTTTTTAATCGATAACCCTAAAAATAAAATGAAAATGTTTAAATCATCTTAAATCTCCTTTATCATTAATCGTCTTTAATCAAATAATCAATCAAAATAAAGAATCAAAATGGCAACAGCCTTTAAAATTTCAATAGTAAATAAGTAAATAAAATAAAATTCATTCTTACTCTCAAAAACTTGGGCCACTGATATGAAGATGGAATAGACTAGAATAGACTAGACTAGACTAGACTAGAATAGAATAGAATAGAATAGAATAGAATGTTAACATATTCTGAAGCTCCAAATAGATTTCTATAAAATCACAGAATTAATGAATCAATCAAAATCAGCTTACAACATATTTAAATAAATAAATAGATAAATAAACAAAATTATATGATATCAAGATAAATAAAATACAAAAATGTGAGCCATTGATATTAAATAATAAAATAAAATAAATTAAATTAATATTAAAATTCAAATTCAAATTTAAAGTTAACATATTCTGAAAGCTCCAAATATTATGAAATCATAAGCAAAGTTTCATGAAATCAAATTGGCAGCAGCCCTTAACATTTCAAGGTATTAAGTATAAATAAGTATATTAATAAATGTATAAATAAATCAAATTAATTTTCATTCATAAAAACATGAACAACTGATATCATAAAATCAAGTAAGAAAAATAAAATAAAATAAATTAAATCAAAAATAATTTATTCAGATCAAATCTAAGAATAAATTTAAATCAAGAATTAAAAAGCCATCTAAAGAAATAAAAGCACTCCTAACTCTCAAAACAGTCACAGCTACCAGCGTTTCACAGAGTAGCTCACACAGAACAGCGAGAAACACACATGTGATCCGAATTGTTCAGCATTTTATAGTATCTTATTATTAGCAAGAAAAGAGCTGGTGACAAAAGGCCAAGAGTAATCAGAGACTACAGCACTAATGAACAGGAATATCTTCTAAGCACACTGAGGCAGAGACAGGGGTCCTTCGAAGCATGCAGCCCAGTTTGAATAGAGATGAATGGCTCCATATATCATTAACCCTGTCAAGGAGCAAAGAGCAGTCAGGCAAAACAAAAGCCCACAGATTTCGGACACCATTCATTCCATTTGCAATATTAACCGCTGCGTAATCTTTATGTGGCGTAGAGAACTGCAGTGAGGAGCAGGGAAAGTTCACTGAATAGACATGTTTTATCAATAAATGATACCACACTGAGGGATTCTGGGAGGCTCTGCTCTCAGTTTAAAAGCTCATCATCTTGTGACAGCAGGAGAATGTGCACGCAAGGTCTGGGATCTCTTTTGTCCTGTTCATTACACAACCCTCCACATTTAAATCCCATCAATGCTGCATATTTTTATCTCAATTGTAACAGAAGCCGACCTTTTTTTATTTTTCAGACAAGAGTGATTAGAAACCAAATGGGATAAAGGAGCAGATGGCATTCTCCCATCAGATCCAGAGCGAAAGGTAACGTAGTAGGAAGGTTACGAGCATTTCATCATTGTTACCTCACTCTCATGAGCGCGTAATGGAGATGCCTGGGAGAGATTTCTGTGTGATCTGTCTGAAGGCCTCACAACGGACCATACAGAACTCAACTCAGCGTGAACCACAGACTCCTGACAGCAACTTTATTCATGTTAAACTCGGACAAACTGCCACATTATTTCCTACAAAACTGAGCAAATACAAACATATACACTATTCTCACTCCATTTTTCTCCTTGATATTTAAGATGTGCTCGTGCCAAAAAAAGTCATAAATTGAAATGAAATAAAATATGAAACAAAATAAAAATTCTACATTATTTCTTACAAAACTGAACAAACACAAACATATAAACTATTCTCTCTAAATTTATTGCTTTGATTTTTAAGACGTATATATGCATGTTATGGGTTGCAGTCATTTTGTTTTGTTTTGTTTTGTTAATATCAGTGGCCCATGTTCTTGAGACTTAGACTTTATTTTATTTTATTATTTTCTGAATTTTTCAATTAATTTTTCAATTATTTTATGAACTTTATAGATAGATAGATAGATAGATAGATAGATAAACCTAATATAGATCATTTAAAAGACATATTGTGGCAGACAGGAGCTATGCTGACTTTAGATTTGCAAAAACATGATTAAAAAACATTTATACTGCAGAATATATTTTGATTAATTGCATTAATTTGTCACTTCTAATCTAACACTTTTTACTTATTACTTTGCCAACACTACAGCAAACAATCAATCATAACAACCTACAAAGAAGGTTTCTCTATTATAAACTGAAGAATGCCCTGCTAACATAAAGACAACAATTGCAACAAATCAGAAATAATCCAACTCAATGAAAACTAATGCAGCTTTAGCAGGTTTGCAACAGAAAAACTGTATGGCCATTAGTAGGCTCATTGTTTATGAATGAACCCGTGTTTTTTTTGTTTTGTTTTTTTGTGCAGGTGGAGATGTTCTTGTGGGGGTTGCTAATATTGAATTCAGTGATGAATGTGTGTGAAGATGTTTATGAGCAGTGATAAATCTCAGGGCTTCATGGTGAAGTGAGTCAAGAGCATCTGAAGTTGAGCAGACGAGAGTACAGATCCTGTATAGAAGGATGAGAATAAAACAACTTTTCCTGAAAATGACAAAAACAGGTTTTGTGCCAAAGCTAAATTAAAGAAGGACCTTTGGTTTCACTGCCGAGTGAGCCAAAATGGTTCCTAAAAGACAATATTCTCAGTCGAACATGTTTGTTTGATGCGTTTCGTTCTTTATTTTTAGAGAACAAGTCACATTCGGGTGTTTTTAGTGTCTAAGGCTCTTAATAAATGTTGTGCCTTAAATGTTTAGGCAATGCAGAAAATGACAAATTGCAAAAAGCAGTTCTGTATTATCACGACTACATCCTTAACTAACACAAAGTCACTTTCTGAGGACTGTCAGGGTTATTTGTGTTCTGTAATTCTACAAAAAATGTGTCAAATAATCACCTACTGTATGTCTTATGATGCTATGGTAAGTCATAAGCAGGTGAATTTATTAGTTCATAAAAACTGTCGCTGCAGTGACTCATCAGGTCAGACCGTACATCTAATCACTGTTGTATGAGCAACATTTCATCAGCGGTTAATTAGCATGCTAAATCAAGCCTGCGCTGTGCTGAAATACTCAGGGGATATTTTGTACTCTTAAAAATTTACAGTCAAGCAGTGTTGAAAAGCTTGCTGCCACAAGCAGTGAATATACCAATTTAGCTGTCAGAGGGCGTAATTATCGCAAACTTACATATCCTACATTTTAAAATTATATTTTGTATTAGATTGTATCCGGTTGCTTTTTATTTTTTTTATTTTTTTTTTCAAATCATAAAAATAATAAAGGAAGTAGATCTCTGCTGCTTTTTTGTAGGTTTTTGAACAGAAATTGCCAAAATGTATGAACAAAAAATAAAGTATATAGATAAAGCATATGTATATGTATATGTATATGTATATGTGTGTGTGTGTGTGTGTGTGTTAAAAATTGTGTTCATTAACAGAGCTGATATAAAATAAAAATAGAGGATGAAAAACTTAAACTACCTGAAAAAGTATTAATAAATTAATTTTAAAAAAGCATTATTAAATGAATCAAATAATACATGTGAATAAATAATATAAAATGATATAATATAAATAATACTAAAATAACACTGGTTTTATAAATGTTAAAATAAGTACAAATTAAAAAGAAACCTATAAATTCATCAGTCATAAACTACATCACCCATAAGAAAAGGCAATTATGCTGTATGTTAATCAAACAAATACAAATGCTTGTTCTGCTCACTGTTTTATACTTAAACTCTATACTTATCAAGCCTGAATTTTGCACATATGAGCATATTTTTAAAAGCTAAAATAACTGCAGTAATTTCTAGGGTTAATTTCAGGCATTTTAAATTCGACAAGTGCAACCAAACATGTCATTTTTTACTTTATGTACAGGAGAGGGTGATTACATAGAAGTCTTAAGACAGAGCTAAAAAAAAAAAAAAAAAAGAGGGGGGTCAAAAATAGGTGGGGGGAAAAATTGAATTATGACCATTTTGGTTTACTAAAATGGACATTTACTTACAAAAAAATCTTGTATGGTCCCTAATAAGATGACAATTTCGAGACCATAAGATTTCATGTGAACATAAAATAACCGGAAGCTACAGACATAGGAGCAATCCTCAGCACTGGAAGAGCCAGAATACAAATGCATGAGTCTGAAGCAGTGTGTTATCAACTCTCACACAGAGAGAACTGCAATCTTGTCCCAATTATACAGCCACACTTATCAGAGCCTGTACGTGAACTCAAACCAGAATCTCTGCCCACAGCCAGAGTCAGTGGACAAAGAGAATGATAGCAGAGAGAGAAAGTACTATCCACATGTCTGATCTTCCGCTGAACAACATTCTGCTTTCCAGAAGGTTCAAGTCGACATGAAATCAAAATTGACCCCATTTACTTTCTTAATGCATGTTCCTGGCCTTATTGAGCACAGCTGACCACAGTGCATGTTCATAATCTTCTATCAAAACCTAAATCTACTCGCTCCACATATGAAAAAAGGGTCAAAAAAGGGTAAAGCAACTTAACATAATGAGGTTTTGAGATTTACACACCACCATTAAGATTAACATTAAGATTTAAGAACATTAAGATTTGTAATGTTTTAAAAGAAGTCTCTTCTGCTCACCAAGGCTGCATTTACTGGATCAAAAATATTAAATATGATTATAATTTGAAATATTATTCTCTATTTGAATTTATTTGGAATGTATTCTTTTAATGCAAAGCTGAATTTTCAACATTGTTACTCCAGTCTTTAGTGTCATATTTATATTAACATACATACATGCATGCATACAATATAAATACATATATATATATATATATATATATATGCACTGAAGACAGGAGTAACAGTGTTGAAAATTCAAAGAATTTTGCATTAAAAGAACATTACATTCTAAAATATATTCAAATAGAAAATAATCTGTCCTACTGTACAGCAGGGGTTAACAGCTAAATCCATCCACTAAACAGCATGATTCCATTCTGGTATATAACACCAGATTTACACGATCCAATCAGTTCCTTATGGATAGAATCGATTTTTCAGTTAACGTAAGAAAAGCAAACAGAGCTAACATGATATTCAGCATTTAACAACCTTGGCCTTTGTCCTTAAGGTTTACTTACAGATTTGATTAACAAGTAGCCGGGGCAGGTTTGACGACCAAATAAAGCCCCAGACGGGGTCATAAACACTGTGGAGCAAAGCAGTACTGAATTAAATTCACACGCAGACAGAGATAAAGGTCCTGCCTACCCAGAGGCTAATGAAGCATGAAATCTTCTCAAACCAAAATAACAAACACACTTACTTGGTTTTTAATGGAGCCAATCCTCATATAAAAATCATTTCACCCCACATAAACTCAAACATTTCACGTCTCCTGGAAAACAATTAACGTGCATAAGCAAACAACAAAAAAGCTCTTGCAAAGCTATTACAGCATGTGTGTAAATACAAAGCAATGATGGAAAACTAGTAAACACATCCACCTTAACCAAAATGGACAAAAATAAATTCAGTTTACATATTTAAGTCACTGAAGTCTTAACTTTGACTAAGATATTTCCTTAGAAAATATATATAAACAAAATTATTCAGCGCTTAAACAGGTGGTCATATACACTGTAAAATTTATTTTTCAAAGATGTAAATAAAACAAAGGTTACTGGAGTGCGTTTTACAAGAAAATACTGTTTTAGTCTTTCTACTTTCAAAATCTGCTGTTTCTTTGTAATTATTTGTGAAATTTACAAGCAATTTATGAATTTTTAAAGTAAATCCTACACTATTTTTTTCAGTGTATACAGGCTGATATGGAAGCTTGTTTCTGCTACTTAATAAAAAAATTAAAAAGGTAATTCTGACTTTCTCACAATTCTGACTTTTTCCTCACAATTGTGAGTTTACATCTCGCAATTCTGACTTTTTTCTCATAACTGTAATATAAACTTCGAATTCTGACTTTTTTCTCAGAATTGTGATATAAACTTTCAATTCTGACTTTTTCTCAGAACTGCAAGATATAAACTTATATAATATAAAGTCCAAATTGTGAGATATAAAATCACAACTGTAATAAAGTTTTTTTTCTCTCAGAATTGGACTCACAATTGCAAGTTTATATCTCACAATTGTGAGAAAGGAACGCAGAACTGCAAGACAAAAAGTAGCAATTGTGAGTTGCAAGCTTGCGAGATGCAAAAAAAGATTTAAATTATTACACATATTTTTATCTATATGAATTGATATTGTTATTGAATGCGATAAAAGTACCTTCAACCAAACCAAAGCTATGTTAAGTTTAGAAGCTTCATAAAACCATCAATCATTACTTAAAGCTGCAGTCCATAAGTTTTGCCTCTTTGTCGCCATCTCTGTTTGAAAACCTGGAATTGCAGCTTTTTGCGGAATTATCTTCCTTGCGTGGGGTTGTGAGTCCGCACGGCTCCAGCGCGGATGAATCTAATGTTTTGAAGAGTATGTGTGGCAGTCAGTCACCGCACCGGTGTGGATGTTTAGGCCTACTGTACTTCGCAATCACAGATTCTAGTCTACGTCTTGGAATATATGACCCAGATAAGAATTTTCACCATATATTGCCATCTGAACAAGTAAGTAACAAGTCTGCCACGTTTGTTTTGACCAGCTGAGGAAAAAAGCATCACCATAAATCGCGCTACCAATGGTGATTTAATCTAAAGATCGGTTAGCTCATATCACATCAAACCGTGCAAATTATTATTGTTATATTTAATTCTCAAATTATTAATGTTAACAACATCAGCATTGTGTGACTATGAGTATAGTGTGTATTAGCGTGTAGATTTCAATTTCTGTACAGACTAATATCTAATTGTCATGCCATTCGAATTTCATATTAAGAAATTCTCTTAACCCAAAAAGCAAACTATGCTCCCTTTGAACTGGTTTTCTTTAAAATACAAATCTTGTGTAATCCCAGGCTATCTGTAATCAGAAGCACATTTAAAACTGGAATATAATTTAATTTCATTCACATGTGTTTCATAAGCACATAATTCTTTCTGGATTACAATCCGCCATCAAAACGATAAATTTAATTATTCTAGCTGCTGAGAGAAAAAGGCTATAAACGCTCCGCCACCTGCAGGATCCTCACATGCGGTGACGTAGTAGTCGGGACAACTTCTTTATGTTTACAGACATGACGTAATGACGCAGCAGCATGCTCGAATTTCCCACGAAAACCTACCCGCACTCAAATTAGAAAACATTATTATAATTCACTATCCATTGTGAATCAGGCTAAAGTAAGGCAATAGTTTTGAACACTGGCTGGTTATGTACTTGCTCAAATATTGATTTCAGATCATTTTTAACCAAAAAAAGTTACGGACTGCAGCTTTACGGTAGATTACCGTGTAACAATTATTAAGGAATTTTGCTCTGGTTAAGCTTTTATTATGAATTTTAGCTGTAGGAAATTCAAATATTAAAATTAGGGTTGATTTGAT